>CAUYQG010095607.1:0-88137 GCA_963574415.1 Tarsius wallacei
CTTTGTTCGATTCTGGACTTGCACTATAGATTGGGGGTGGTCCCTTTTTACACTTTTGAGATTTACCTATGGGGGGGAGCTATGATTCAAACCCTATCTGTAGGTTCTGGTATCTGGTATCTGCTGACAGGTGTGTGGATAATCTGAAGCCCTCTTCCCACTGCTTTGGAATCTAGCCTTGCAGTGGGGTTGTAGGTTTGCTCCCTGAAATTAAATGAGGTTAACAGAGGGAAGAGAGTGGGGGAGACTGTGTGAGTGCGGGGGGATAGAAAGAGAAAAGGGTAAGGGGGAGAGCAGACGGGTGTACTAACAATTGGAGAGAAAGATAAAATCTGAAACAGATAAAAACAGTAGACTATGGCTACAAACTGACTGATTCCGATACAAAAACAAACAAACGAACAAACAACAACAACAAAAAAACACTAAAGCATATACTGATACTAACAAACAAGCTAACCAATCTTCTTATTTTCCCGGGCTGGCAAGTTTGTAGACAAAAAGCAAGGAAATAGAGGGAAAGGAGATCTAGTTCTTAGAAAGAAGGAAAGGAAACAGAAGGAAAACAAAATAAAACAAAACAAAACAAAAAAAATTAAAGCATATATTGGTACTAACAAACAAGCTAACCAATCTTCTTGTTCTCCCGGGCTGGCAAGTTTATAGACAAAAGACAAGGAAAAAGAGAGAAAGAAGATCTAGTTCATAGGAAGAAGGAAAGGAAACAGAAGGAAAGCAAACGAAAACTTGAGTCGCCAGCAGGTGGGGCTGTCTCACGGCTCCAGATGGACTTAATCTCAGTTGCTTGTCCCACGGGGGGGAGCCTGAGAGAGGGCCAGCCGGGGATGGGCTCACAGGAGGAGATCCAAAGCTCACCCGAAAGTCAGAGCAGCAGTTGTGGTGGCAGGGGCAACGGCAGCGATCTAAGTCTCAGCATATCCTGTGTGGAGGGGTGGATCACCTCAGACATAGGCTGCAGAGGCAGCCGTATTTAGACCGAGGTGATAGTTCCAGGACCACAGCGGTGATGATGGTATCCGGCTGCAGCAGTGAGAGCGATGAGTGTCTGGACCGTGGGCGGCTAGCCCAGCCGAGCCGCTTGCTGCAGGGGTGGGGCGGGCTGAGCCGCTTGCAGCGGTGGGTCGGGTGGAGCTGCCTACAGCGTCCCACTGCAGTGATCAGTGGCGGTGGTAGCGGTGGTGATCAGTAGCGGTGTCTTGGCCGCAGCGGCGAGCCGAGTCGCTTGCGACAGTGGCGCTTCCCCCCCAGACGCCAGTGGTGGCGCCGGGTCCCCAGCCGCTGTTGGAGGCGGCAGCGATCCCCGGGCCGCTGGCGGCAGTGGCGCCACCGTGTCGCTGGTAGCAGCTGCGGCGGTGGTGGGTCCCGGGTCGCCGGTGGCAGTGGCAGCAGTGGTGGCGGTGGGCCTCGGGTCAGTGGTGTCCGCGGCGTGGGCGCGCCCAGGATCGCCAGCGGCGCCATCCGTTGCGGCGCGCCCCGGGCCACCACAGCGGCGGCGGCGCGCCTCTCGTCAGCGGCATCCTCGGCGTTGGCAGGCCCCTGTCGCCGGTGGCAGCATCCACGGTGGCGTGCCCTGGGTCGCTGTGGTGACGGCGGTGGTGGCGCACCTCAGGTCAGCAGCGTCCACGGCGTTGGCGGCCCCCAGATTGCCAGTGGCGGCGTCCACGGCAGTGCGCCCCGGGTCGCCGGCGGCGGCCGCGGCGGCACACCTCGGGTCAGCGGTGTCCACGGCGGCGTGCGCCCCGGGTCGCCAGCCGCACCCTGGGTCGCCGGCAGCGGCCCCGGGCTGCTGGTGTGGGCGGCGGCCGCTTTTACCTCTGGCCCACTGTGGTGCCTCTGCGGTGTCAGTGGACAAGTTCCGTGTGGGGAGCAGGCCTCCTGGGAGAGAGCCCGAGTCTTTCTGTGTCCTCTTCTGCAGAGGTCTCACAGACCATGCTGCCCGGTCGCCATCTTGGCCCCGCCCCCCTGCCCTTCCATTTTTATGGGAATCCCAATGACTAGGTTTCTTCCTTTATGTGTTCCACAGAGATTGTCCCTCTTATGAGATTGGTTCTCCAGTGAACTGACCTTAATAAATGATGGGTGCCCCTGTCACTAGATTGCCTTTATGATGGGTGTCTTTGAGAATGAACATTCTCTATTTTGTTTGCTGCATTTTTATGCCTTCTCTGTGTTGATTTACTCGATGGCAGGCCATCCTCCTTGGTGGGTGTCCCAGTGACTTGTTTTCTTTTGTGATAGGTGTCCTAATAAAAAGACCACCTCCAAAGTGGAGAGCCCAGTGACTAGTCCTCTTCTTTGAAGAGTGCCCTGTTTCTGGGTCTCTCCATAAATGGTACCTAGTGACTGAGCCTACTCTCTAAATGGTGTCCCAGTGATTGTGTCTCCTCCACAATAGCTGCTCCATTGAGTGGCCTCCATCATAATTAGATCAGTGACTGACCATCTTCCATATTGAGTTCCACAGTGCATAACTCTCCTCTCTGTTGGATACTTCAGTGACTAAGTTTCATCTGTGATTGTTGCTGAAGTGGGTAGACCATCTCTGTGATGGGGGCCTCTGTGACTGTGTTTCTTCTGTGATGTGTGCCCAGGTGGCTAACTATCCTCTGTAATTGGTGCCTCACTGACTGCCTTTCCTCTCTAATGGGTGACCCAGTGAGTAGACTTCTTCTGTGATGTATGCACCTGTACCTGGTTTCCTCTATTATATGCCCTCCAGTGATAGGCATTCATCTGTGAAGGATGCCACAGTGCCTGCCCTCTTTTGTGATGGGTGCCTCAGTGACTGGTTATACTCTGACATGGGTACCCAGTGACTAACCCTCAACCATAGTGGATTCCCTAGTGGCTAGCTCTTCTTCCTGATGGGTGCCTTCATGATTGGTTCTAGTCTGTGACGGATGTACCAGTGACTTTCTCTTCTCTGTGACAGCTGTCCTTGTGATTGAGACTCCATTATAATATGTTCTCCAATAATTGGCTCTCTTCTGTGATGCCTGTACTAGTGACAGCTTCTATTTTGAGACTGGTGCCACAGTTAGTTGACCTCCTCAGTGTTGGTGCCCCAGTGACTGGCTTTCCACCATAATGGTTACCCCAGTGACTAACTCCTCTCTGTGAAATTTGTCCCAATGACTGGACCTCTTCTACAATAATTCACCCAGTGGCTGGCCCTCATATTTGATGAGTGTCTCAGTAAATTCTTCTCCTCTGTGATAAGTGTCCCATTGACTGTCACTCCACTATGATGTGAAACCCAGTGACTGGTCCTCTTCTGTGATTTCTGCCCAGTGACTAGCATTTATCTGTGTTGGGTAGCCCAGTGACTTACTCTCCCGTTTATGTATTCCCCAGTGATTAACGATTCTCTGTGAAAAAATTCACAGTTACTGATCCTCCTCTCTGTTTGGTCAATCAGTAGCTAGATTTCCTCTGTGATGATACATAATATGTGCTCCAGTTACTGACACTTCTCCATTATGACTGCCCTCATGATTGTGCCTCCTCAGTGATTGTACACCAGTGATTGGGCCTCATCTGTAATGGTTGCCCTAGTTATTAACTGTCCTCTTTGATAAATGTCCCAATAATTGGGCCTCCTTCAGAATGGGTACCTCAGTGATAAATCCTCATTTGTGATGGGTGCTCCAGTGACATGCTTTCCTTGCTGATGAGTGCCCCGGGCCTGCCCTCATCTGTGATGGCTGTCCCAGTTAATGGTTAACTTTTGTTATCAGTGTCACAGTGATAAGCCCTTCTTTGTGTGCATGTCACAATGACTAGCACTCTTCTGTAAGTGGCGTCCCTATGACTGGCTCACCACTGTAATGGTTACCCAAGCCTGAGGGACTGACCCAATTCTGTTATGGTTTACCTTATAACTGCCCCTTCTTTGTGATGTTTGCCCCGTTGACTGGCTCTCTTCTTTCTTGGGAGCCCCCAATGACTGTTTTACTTCTGTAATAGCTTTCCCAGTGACTGGTCCTTCCTGTGATGGGTGACTCATTGTCATGTTCTCCACTCTGAGGCATGACCTAGTGTCTTGGTCCCTTTGTGAACAGAGTCCCAGAGACTGGCTCTCCTCTGTGTTGGATGCCTCAATGACTGCCCCTTCTCTGAGTTTGGCACCTCATTAACTGGTCCTTCAATGTGTTTAGTGCACGTCTTTTCTTTGAAATTGTGCCTTAATGACTGGCTGTCATCTGTGATGAATTCCCCGGTCGTTGGCATTCTCAGTGATGGGTGGCCCAGTGAAAATTCCTCCACTGCTATGGATTTTCCAGTGACTGGCCTCCTCTGTGACAGATGCTCTAGTGAATTGTTCACCGCTATGAAGTGTGGTCCAGTAGCTGAGTCACTGTGAAGTGTCCCAGTGACTGGTTCTCTGTGATGGGTGCCCCTGTGATTATACTTTTTCTGTGATGTGTGACCCATTGATTAACCCTCCTCCATAATGGATGCCCCAGTGACTGGCCCTCCTTTTCTATGGGAGTCACACTGAATGGTCCTCCTCCATAATGGGTACCCCTGTGACAAGTCCACCTCTGTGATGAGTGTTCCAGTGATTGGCCCTCTGAAAATGGGTGTTCCAGTGATGTGCACTCCTCTGTGATGAATACCCTAGTGACTGCCCCTCCTCTGTAGTGGAAAGCCAATGATTGTCCCCCCTCCATAATGGGTGCCCCAGTTATCAGCCCCCCTTTTGTAATGGGTCCCCAGAAACTGTTCCTCCTCTGTGTGTGATGGGTGCCTCAGTAACTACCTGACATCCGTTACAGGTGCCCAAAATACTGATCTTCATCAGTGATGAGTACCCCAGTGTCTAGCCATCCTCTGGTATATGTGTCCAGTTAATGGGTCTCCTCCGGGATGGGTGCTCCAGTGACTTGCTTTCCTATGTGACTAGTAACCTAGTGATTGCCTTCCCTTCTAATTGGTGCTCCAGTGACTGACCTTCTTCTGGAATGGGTGCCTCAGTTACTAACCCTCCACTGGGTGGGTGCTTTGCTCACTGGATGACCTCTGTGATGGGTATCCAAGAGATTAGTCTTCTTCTTTGACAGGTTTCCCAGTGACTGGGCCTCCTTCTAATAGGTGCCAAAGTGACTGGCACTCCTCTGTGAAGTGTGCCTCAGTGACAGGCTCTCCTCTGTGATAGGTGAATCAGTGACAGTGTCTTCCCTGTGATTGGTGCCTCAGCGACAATTCCTCTATCATGGGTACCACACTGGCTTTACCTCCTCTGTGATGCTTGCCCAGGTAACTAGACTTCCTCTGTGATTGGTGCATCAGTGATGGGACATTGTCCTGTATGTGTTCCTCAGTGACTGGCACTTTCTTGTGATGGGTGCCCTATTGTCTGTTTTTATCTGTGATGGGTGCCTCAGTGACTGGCGGTTCTCTAGGATGGTTGCCCCACTGAGGAGACTTCTTCTATGATGGGTGCCATCTCAGTGTCTGGTCCTCTTTAGTATATTCCCCAGTGATTGGCAACCCTCTGTGATGAGTGCCTCAGTAAATGGCTCTCCTTTATGATTGGTGACCCAGTAAGTAGCATTCTTCTATTATAGGTTCACCAGTGCTTGGTTCTCCTCTATAATATATGCCCTAGTGACTGACGATCTTCTGTGATGGGTTTCCCACTGATTCTCCATCCTATGTGATGGGTGTTGCAGTGATTCATCCTCTTCTGTGATTTCTGCTCCAGTGTCTAGCCCTCATCCTTAATTTATGCCCTAGTTACTAGTCCTTCTCAGTGATGGGTGCACCATTGTCTGTCTCTCTTCTGAGATGTTTGTCCCAGTGACTGGATCTCCTCTCTTATGGTTGCTCCAGTGACTTGACCTCCTTCAGTTTGGTTGCCCTAGTTACTTACCATCCTATGTGAAGCATTTGTTTGTGTCTGGCCCGACTCTGATAGGTGCCTCAGTGCTTGTGCCTCTTCTCTTATGAATGACCCAGTGACCAGCACTCATCCATAATGGATACCTAGTGATGTCCTCTGAAATGGGTGCCCTCATTACTGACTTGCCTCTATGATGGATATCCCAGTGACTTAATCCACCCTGTGAGTGGACATCTTCCATAATAGTTTTCCAGTGGTTGGCCCTTTTCAGTGATGAGTAAACTGGTATTTGTCATCCTTTGGCATGCATACAAAGGTGGCAAGACTTCTGTTTTGATTGGTACACCAGTAACTGTTCCTTCTTTATAATGGGTCACCCAGTGACTGCCCCACATTGATTATTGGTGTCATAGAGACAAAGAACCCATTTGTGCTGGTGTCTTAGTGACCAGATATGAGGTATGCCACAGTGACTGGGTTATCTCTGTGATGGGTGCCCAAGTGACTGAACTTCATCTGTGATGGGTGACCCAGACTGCCCTCCTCCATTTCAGGAACCCCTGTGGCTGGTCTCTGCAATTAATGCCCCATTAACTGGTCCTCCTCCATAACTGTTTCCCCAATGGCTACCCTACTCTGTCATGAGTATCTCTCTCACAGAGCCACTCCATATTCAGTGCCCTTAGTGAATAGTTTCTATTTGTGATAGGTGTTGGAGTGAACAGACTTCCTTCATAAAGTGTGTACTCATTAATAATCCTTTTTTGTGATTGCTATCACAACTGCACATCCTTGTAATGTGTTCCCTAGTGAATAGACCTCCTCTGTGACTGGTGCCACATTGACTGGCCATCCTATTTGTGGGTGCCCCAGTGAATAGTACACTTGTGTAATGTGTGTCCTGGTAATGGGACCTCTGCCAAATTAGATACACCAGTGAATAGTCCTCCTTTTTGGTGGGGGCCTAAATTTCTGAGTCTCCTTTATAATTGGTGCCCAAGCGACTGGTCCATCTCCTAATTGGGTGCCACATCGAATAGTCCTCTTCTGTGATGGGTGCCCCAATGACTGTCCCTTCTTTATGATGGTTGTCCTTGTGAATGGCCCTTTGCTGTGTGAGTGTCTCAATAATGGTTCAGCAACTCATCCATATTGGATACCTAATGATATTCTCTGAGATGGGTGCCCTCGTTATTGACTTGCCTCTTTGATGAATGTCCCAGTGTCTTAATCTACTCTGTGTTTCAAACTACTTTGTTTGACAACTGTTCATTACTCCAATGACTGACGGTCCTGTGTAATTGATTCCCCAGAGACATTCTTATCTGTGAAAGATATTTCAGTTTGTAGCCTGCTTTATGATAGGTACCTTAGAGACTGCCCTTCCATTATGATAGGTGCCCCAGTGACTAGTCTTCCTCTGTCATTGGTGAACTAGTGATTGGACCTCCTCAATGATGTATTCCCAATAACTTTGGCTCATCTGTGATGGGTTCTCCAAAGAATGGGTCCTCTTTGTGTTTGGTGCTGAAGTGACTGGTCCTCCTCCAAATTGGGTGTCATTGTGGATAGTCTCCACTGTGATGGGTTTCCCAGTGACTTGTTCTCTTCTGTGGTAGATTCCCCAGTAACTGGGCCTCCAGTATAGTGAGTGCCCCAGTGATTAGCCCTCCTCTGCTAGGGGGTACTACAATGACTTGACTGCCTCTGTGATTGGTATCCCAATGACTGGTCCTACTCTATTATGGATACTTGAGTGAATGTCCTTCTCTGTGTTTGGTTAGCAATGACTGGTCCACCTTTGTGATAAGGCTCTGAGTACTTGTCCCTCATCTGTGATGGATCCCTCAGTGACTGTCTTTCTTCTTCATTTAGTGTCACATTGATTGTACTTCCTCTGTGAACATTGCTCTAGTCACTGGCTCTCCTCTGTAATTGGCACACCAGTGACTGGCCCTCATCTGTGATGGGAACCCCAGTGACTTGCCTCCTTTGATGGATGCCCCCAAAGACTGGTTCTCCACTAAGATGGGTGCCCGTGTGACTTGGTTTCATTTGTGATCAGTGCTGCTGTGACTAAAGCTCTTCTGTAAAGTGAGCCCCAGTGACTGGGCACATCTTGATGGTTGCCCTAGAGACTGCTCTTCTCTGTGATGAGTGCCTCTTTGACTGGAACTTCTCTGAAATAGGTGCTACAATGACAGTGCTTCTTCTCTGTTGGGTGACCCAATGGCTGACCCTGTTCTGTAGTGAGTCCCAGTAAATGGCCCTTCTGCATGATTTGTTCCCCAGTGATTAGCTGCACTCCACTGTGATGAGTGTCATAGTGTCAAGCCCTCTTCTGTGATAGGTCTTCAAGTGATTAGACTTCCTCTGTGATGCATGCATTTGTAACTGGCTCTCCTTGTAATGGGTGCCTCAGTGACTTCCACTCCTCTGTGTTCAGTGCCTTGACTGACACTTCTCTTTAATCAGTCCTCAGTGACTGGCCCTCATCAGTGATGGATACCCCAGTGGCTTGCCTCCTCTGTAAAGGGTGTCACAGAGATTGACACTCCACTATTATGGATGCCCTCAGGGACTAGACTTGCTCTGTGATCAGTGCCCCAGGGACTATGCCTCCTCGGTGATGGTTGACCAAGTGAATGGATATGCTGTACAATACGATCCCTAGTGGCTGGCTCCCTTTTGTAATCAGTGGCTCAGTGATTGGCCCTCTTTCTAATGGATGCCCCAGTGCCTTGTCTTCCGCTAAAATGAGTGCTTCAGTGAAAGACTCTTCTCTATGATAGACCCTTGGAGATTGGATCTCCTAGGTTGCCCCTGTGACTGTGCCTCCTCCTAATACGTGTCACAGTGACTGTCTTTCCTGTGTGTGGGGTGTCATTGTGGTAAGCCCTCCTCTGTGTTAAGTGCCTTGGCAATTGTCTTTCCTCTGTGATGGGTTTCCCAATGATAATACATCATCCACAATGGATGCCCTAATTACTAGTCCTTCTCTGAGCTGGTATACCTGTACAGGCTCTCCTCTGTGATGACTGCCCCAGTTATTAAGCCTCCTCCATATTGGGTACCACAGAGAATGATCCTCTTCTTTAATGGGTGTATTAATGACTAGTTCTTCTATCTTATAGGGGTGCATTAGTGACAGGCCCTTCTTTGAGATTAGTGCCACAGTGACTGGACCCCCAATGTGCACCAGAGTGCCTAGCCCTTGAGTGTGAAGTTTATCCCAAGGAATATTCCTCTTCCCTAATGGGTGCCTAAGTGTCTGACCCTAAACTTTTATGGGTACAAAAATACTAGCCTTTCTTTTGTTGACTGTACCAGCGATTATCCCTCCTATGTCGGGGTGCAACCATGACTGATCTGCCTCTATAATGGGTGCCATAATGAGAGGGTCTCCTCTGCTATTGGTTCCCCAATGACCTCTCTTCTGTTACGGGTGCCCCTTTGCTGGTATCCCTCTGGTATGCTCCCCCAACTGACTGCTCCTATTCTGTAATGACTATCCCAGTGACTGACTGTCCTGTGATGGGTGCCTTGGAAATACATATACATTATGATAAGTGGTGCAATGACTACACTGTCTCTGAGATATGTGTCCCAATGACTGGTACTCCTCTGTGAACAATAGCCCAATGATCCTCCTCTGTGATGGGTGTCCTAGTGACCAATTTTACTCTGTGATTACTGTCCCAGTGACTGGGACTAATATATACTATGTGGCTCTGGGACTAGCCTACCTCTTTTATGATTGCCTCAGTGACAGTGACTCCTCAGTGATTTGTTCCTTGGTCACTGGTTCTCCTTCACAATGGAGGCCCCAGTGACTAGTTCTCTATTGTGATGTGTATACCGGTAACTCCTTATAATGGGTACCCCAGTGACAAGCCCTTCTTCGTGAAGAAAGCCTCAGTGACTGTCAGTCTTCAGTGATGGATGCCCTAGTGACTAGCACTCCTTTGTGATGGGAATTCAAGTTACTGAACCTCATCATAATTTGTGCCCCAGTGATGGGCCCTCTTCATAATTGTTGCCCCCATGATTAGCCCATCCTTGTGGTAGGTGTCGCCCTTACTAATGCCTCCTTCATGGCATTAGTAGTGTGTGCCCTAATGACTGCCTATTCTTTGTGCTGCCTCCATTTTTGCCACAGTGACTGCTCATCCTTGGTGATGTTGTCCACATGACTGGTCTTTATATATGATTGGCACCCCAGTGACTAGACCTACTCTGTTATGGCTGTCTCTGTTACTTGCCTTTATTTATTATAGGCAACCAAGTGACTGTGCTTCCTCTGTTATGGATGCCCCAGTTACTTGTCCTACTCCATAATTGTCCCTTGACTAGTCATCCTCTATTATTAGTGTCCCACTTACTGGGCTGCCTCCATAATGGGTGCCCTAGTGACTAGACTTTCACTATGTTGGATGTACCAGTGTCTGGGCCTCCTACACAATATGTGCTGCAGTGACTATGCCTCCTCAAAGATCATTGCAACAGTGACTGACCTTCTCATATGATGGGGGCCTCAGTGACTTTCTCTCCTTTTTAATGGATGTCTCAGTAAATGAACATCCTGGATTTTTGAGTGCCTAAATGACTGGGCCTCCTCTGTCATTGGTACTCCAATGACTGACCATCATCTTTGATAGGGTCCCCAATATCTAACATTCTTCTGTGATGTGTGTTCTAATAATGATTCCTCTTCAAAAATGGATGCCCAAGTGACAAGTCCTCCACTATTAAGGGTGCTCCAGTGATTAGTCCTTTTCCATAATAGTGCTTCATTGAATATTTTATGGAGGAGGCTTAGTTCCAATGGGCCACCTTTTTGACTGGAGCTTCAGAGACAGGTTCTCCTCCAAATTGAGTGGCAGAGTGAATAGCCCTCCTGTGTGATTCTGGTTCCAGTGACTGGTCTCCTGTGTGATGATTGTCCCAGTGACTGTTTTTGCACTGTGATATATTGCCTAGTGACTGGTTCTTCTCTGTGAGGGGTGTCTGCCTGAGTAATCTGCCTCTGTTATGTGTACCCCACTGACTGGCCCTCCTTTATTATGGGTGATACAGTGACTGTCCCTCCTCTGCAATGAATGAGCCAGTGTCTGGTCCTTTTCTGTGATGACTGACTCAATGACTGTACCTTTTCTTTGATGGTTGCCTCAGTGACTGTCCCTTCTCTATTTTTGGTGCCTCATTGACTTGTTATTTTCTGTGGCCAGTGCCCCAGTGACTTGTTTGCCTTAGTATTTAGTGTCTAAGCGACTAGCCTTCATCAGTGATGGGTACCCCAGTATGGACCAGTTCTGTGATGAACTCCACAGAGACTGGCCCTCCACTATGATGGGTATCCCAGTGACTAAGATTTTTGAGTCATCAGTGATGCACTAACTTGACATCCTCTGTCATGGGTATTCTATTGGCTAGCCTTCCTCTGTGATGTATACCTTTGTGATTGGCCCTCCGTGTGTTGGGTGTCTCAGTGATTGTCTTTTCTCAGTGTTTGGTGCCTTGTTGACTGGCTCTTCTCTTTAATCAGTGCCCAGTGGCTGGTACCCCTGACTGGCTTCCTAATCAAAGGATGTCACAGAGATTGGCATTCCACTATTATGGTTGCCTAAATGACTAGACTTCCTCAGTGATTGGTACTCCAGTGACTATACCTCTTCTGTAATGGGTGACCAAGTGTTTGGGTCTCCTAGGTTATGGTTGCCCCAGTGACTGATCCTCTTTTGTGATTAGTGTCTCAGTGATTGACCTTTTTTCTAATGGGTGCCCCAGTGTCTGGGCTTCTGTGTTGGGTGTCTCAGTGGCTGACCCTCCTCTGTGATAAGTCCTTGGATACTGGGTCTCCTAGTGATATTTGTCCCAGTGACTGTGCCTCTTCCTAATAGGTGTCATGGTGATTTCCCTCTATTTGAGGTGCCATTGTGACTGGTCCAACTCTGTTAGGTGCCTCAATGATTGTCTTTCCTCTGACAAACCTCTGGTGGATTTTCCAGTGACAATCCACCATCCATATTGGATGCCCTAGTGACTAGCCCTTCTCTGTTCTGTTATTCCTGAACTGGCTCTTCTCTGTGATGGGTGTCTCAGTGACTGGCTCTTCTCTGTGATGGGTGACCCAGTTATTGAGCCTCCTCCACATTGGGTGCCCCAGTGAATTACCCTCTTCTTTAAGGTGTGTATCTGTGATTAGTCCTCCTATATTACGGGTGATCCAGTGATAGGCTCCTTTGTGTTTGGTGTCACAGTGACCGGACCTCTCCCATAATGTGAGCCCCATTGACTAGCCCTCATGGATTAAGTTTATCCCAAAGAATATTCCACTTCCATAATCGGTGCCCAAGTGACTGGTTCCACTCTGTTATGGGTGCAAAAAGACTAGACTTTCTTTTGTTGGGTGTACAAGCGATTAGCCCTCCTATGTCAGGGGTGCAACCATTCCTAGCTTGCCAATATAAAGGGTGCCATAGTAAGAGGTACTCCTCTGATATTGGTTTCCCATTGGCTACTTCTCTTCTGTGATGGTTTCAATGTTACTAACCTCTCTCTGTGATGGGTTTCCAATGGACTAACCCATTCTGTAATGGCTATTCTGGTAATTTACACTCCTCTGTAATGTGTGCACTGTGAATACAGCTCCTTTATGATAGGTGGCCCTATAACTACCCTATCATTAAGATGTGTGCCTCAGTGACTGGGCCTCCTCTGTGACCAATAACAGAGTGACTGATCCTCCTCTGTGATTGACATCCCAGTGACCCCTAATAAAGGAGTTCTAATCACTGAGACTCCCACAGAGAGGAGATCTTGTCACTGTTGTACTAATAACAGAGTAGGCCCAGTCACAGGGAACCCATGACAGAAGATCCCTGGTACTCTAATTACCAAAGTGGTCCAGTTATCAGTATACCCATTTCAAAGGACAGTCATGGAGTATCCGTTATATAAGAGGCGCAGTCATTGGAGAATCTATTACAGAGGAGAGCCAGTCACTGGAACAACCATAATATATGAGTAGAGTCACTGGAACACCCATAACATTGGAAGGCCAATCACTTGTGTACCTGTTACAGAGGAGGCCAGTCACTGGGGTTCCAATAAAAAATGAAAGGGAATCACAGAGGTACCAATCAGTCAGGATTTCCAGACAATGAGATACAAAAAATAGAGGCAGTCCCTGTGGCATCCACCTTTGAGGTAGGCCAATCACTAGTATAGCTATCACAGAAGAAGGCAAGTCACTGGGCCACCCATCATATAGGAGAGGCAGACATGGGGAAACCATAACTAATATGAGTAAGACACTGTGGAACCCCCCACAGGGCAGGACTCTCTATTAACACAACCGCATATTGGAGGGTTTGTCACTGTCACCAATGACACAGGAGGGCAACACACTTGAGAATAATGGAGGAGGAACAATCGCTGAGACATTCTTCACAGAGAAGGGCCAATCATTGAGCCATCCATCACTGAGCAAGGACAATCACTGGGATACCCATTACAAGTGTGTGATTCTCAATGGGGAACATTTTATGGAGGAGGCTTAGTTAGTCAGACCACAATCAGAGTTGGATCTTCCCAGGGACAGCTATCACAGAAAATGCCCAGTCACTGTGGAGCCAGTCACTCTGGCACCCATCACAGAGAAGATGCAATCACTAGGACACCCATAACAGATGAGGGGTGGTGACAGAGTCACCCATAACTAAGAAGGACCAGTCGCTGGAGCACCCATCATAGAGGTGGGCCAAAGGGGCACTCCTCAAAGATTAGTGCTTATCACCGAGAAACTCACACAGAGGAAGATATGCACTGTTGCACCAATAACAGAGGATGGCCAGTCACTGAGGACCCATAACAGAGTAGTCCTTGTCACTGGGACACCAATTATCATAGTGTTCCATTTATTGGTGAGGATAGTCACAGGAGCACCCATTATAGAGGAGGAACAGTCAACAAACCTATTAGACCTACTGCCTCACTCATTTACATCGACCATTCAAGTATCAATAAACTGAAGGATAACTATCCCTCTATAAGGAGTGAAAGTAATTAACTGCTTCTGCCACAAACTAAAGCATCTCTAGCCCACTTTTAACATCAAGTAACCCTGATACCACTTATTTCTATACTAGTCATCATTGAAACCATTAGCCTCTATATTCAACCTATAACAGTATCTGTACGACTTACTGCAAATATCACAGTAGGTCACCTACACACTTAATTGAAGGAACTACATTTGTCTTATCAAGTAATTCAGTCACAGGATCACCACATTTATTATCTTAATTTTACTAACTGTTCCTGAATTTGGCATAGCTCTAATTAAAAACTATTGTTTACATTACTTGTTAGCCTTTACCTACACAAAAATACTTAATGACCCACCAAGCACATGCATATCACACAGTCAACCCTAACAATTGACAGTTACCAGGAGCTCATTTGGCTCTTCTTATAACATCAAACCTTGTACTATATAATTCCACTTTAGCTCACCCTTTTATCTCCAGGCCTTTTAACTAGCACATTTTATATCAATGGTGACACAATATTGTTTGAAAAGGCACGTTTCAAGGCCACTATGCAGCAATTGTCCAAAAATTTTTCCCATACAGAATAATGATCTGTATCACATCAGAAGTTTTCTTTCTGAGCATTTTATCATTCTACTCTAGCCCCTACTCCAGAACAAAGAGGTTTCTGGTCTCTAAGATGTATCTACCCCTAAATTCTTTAGAAATCTCACTACTTAATACACCCAATTTACTAGCCTCCAGAGTTTTGATTACCTGAGTTCATCACAGTCTCATTAGGTAACTAAAAATAAATACTTCAAGTTCTACTTTTCACAATTGCTTTAGGCATTTACTTCACACTGTTCCAAGCCCCAAAATACATTGAAATTATTATCTACTACTTCAGACATTATTTACAGCTCAACGTTCTTCTTAGTTACAAGTTTTCAAAGATTACATGTTATTATTGGCTCAACTGTCTGTTTCATTCACCAATTAAAATTTCACTTCACATCTAGCCAATATTTTCAGTTTGAAACCTCTGCTTGATATTGACATTTTGTTTATGTAGTCTGACTATTCTTATATGTTTCCATGTATTGATGAGAATCATAGTCTTTTAGTATTAACTAGTACAACTGACTTCCAATCAGTTAGCTCTGGTATAAACCAGAAAAGAATGATTGGTCTAGTAGCCTTAATCACAAAATTCCCCAGGCACTACTCATTATCATTACTGACATTACTCATTACTGACTTCCCCAACTAAATGTGTATACTGTAAAACACAGTCAATAGGATCTGGCCACTTACCCTTCTCCGGAAAATTCTTTCTAGTAGTCGTTATATTTCTTTTATTCAACCTATAAGTGGCTCTATTATTTCCCCATCCCTGAGCTTTCCAAACACAATCTCAAAATTATAGTAATTATACCTGAATCTTAATTTCCATCCAAGCCCTAGGATTTGCCTACGAATGAATCCAAAAGTGATTACAAAACATTGAGTAAGGGAATTAGCTTAAAATTAAACAAATGATTTTGATTTATTAGACTATGATTATATCATAATCATCAACATGCCTTCCATTTATATCAACATACTCACCTTTTACTACAGCCCTTCTAGGCATATTAACCTACTAATTGCGTCTTATATCTTCCATGTTATGATAAAAAGGCATAACACTATCAATGTTTATTGCAAGTTCACACATAGTTCTAAACCTTAACTTCACCCTGGCCAATGTAATTTCAATTATTCTTTTAGTATTTGCAGCATGTGAAGCCCCAGTAGGCCCAAC
This sequence comes from Tarsius wallacei, assembly GCA_963574415.1. Lineage (NCBI taxonomy): Eukaryota > Metazoa > Chordata > Mammalia > Primates > Tarsiidae > Tarsius > Tarsius wallacei. The sequence continues at coordinate 15,707 of CAUYQG010095607.1, forward strand.
ACTACACATGTGGCCTAGAGTATGTAGAGAACCTAAACCTCCTACAGTATTAAAAATTATTGTACCAACATTTATACTTCTTCCAGTAACATGATATCCCACAAAACCTACCACCTGAATTATCACCACCATGAACGGTCTATTAATTAGACTTATCACCCTTTCTTTTCTAAACCAAATTTAGGATAGCAACATAAATTTTTACTGACTTTCTTTACTGATTCACTATCAACACTCCTTCTAATCTTGATTACCTTGTTCCTCCACCAAATAATTATAACTGGTCAGAACCATTTATCTAAGGTTGAAAGAAACTTTATATCTCAATATTAGTTTTAGGACAAACATTCCTAATAATAATCTTTACTAATCTTATTTTATATTCCATTCAAGGCTACCTTAATCCCCACCTTCATTATCATTACCTGATGAGGTAATCAAACAGAATTATTAAACACAGAACCATACTTTCTGTTTTATACATTAATTGCTTCACTGCCCCTACTCACTGCACTCATCCACACTCAAAACAACTTTGGCACATTATATCTATTACTTTTTTTACCATCCAAGAAATTCCACACTCTTGATCTAACAGACTCCTCTAATCGGCATGCATAACAGGATTTGCAGTAAAAATACCTGTGTTTGGCCTCCACATTTGGCTCCTAAAAACTCACATCAAAGACCCTATTGCTGGTTCCATAATACTTGCAACAGTACTACTAAAACTTGGTGGCTAAGTGATAATACGAGTGACAATAAAACAAACCCCTTAACATAATTGATAATTTATCCCTTCCTCATGATTTCCCTCTGAGAAATAATCATAACACATTCTACATATTTATGTTAATGCAGTTTGAAAATCACTAATTGCTTACTTCTCAGTAAGCCATATAGCACTTAATGATGACTATCTTTATTAAAATACCATGAAGTTTCAAAGGAGAAATTGCTCTAATAATCATTCAAGGTCTTACCTCCTTCCTATTATTCTGCCTTGCCAACACGAACTATGATCTATCCTCAGCCAAACCATACTTTTGAGGTCTTCAGACCCTTCTACACCTCATAGCCACATGATGACTTCTTGCCATTCTCAAAAAACTCGCACTCCACCAACTGTCAATTTAATTGGAAAGCTAATTGTAACAATAGCATCCTTTTCATAATCTCATCTAACCATCATTTTAATAGGGATTAATACACCAATAACCATTTTATACTTCCTCTATATATTTATTAAAACACAAAGGGGAAAATTCACCAACCAAACTAACAATATCAAACCCTCCTTTTTGCAAGAAAATATCCTAATATTTATACATTTCTTACCCCTTCTACTACCATCTTTCTATCCCAAGTTATTCTAGACCTCATAGATTGTTAATCTAGCAATAGAAACTTAGAACTTCTTATATACCAAGAAAATATGAAAAAAAACTGCTTATTCTTGTCTCCATTTCTAACAAAATGGCTTTCTTAACTTTTAAAGAATGGTAGTAATTCATTAGTCTTAGGAATAAAAAAATGGTGCAGCTCTAAATAAAACTAAATAATATAGGCTTCTCCTTTATTTTACTTTCACTTATACTCTGAATCTTTCCTATCATTATGACCAATGCTAACACATACAATGACACCTTTACTATGTAAAATCTTCCATGGCATATGCATTCCTAACTAACCTAATTTCAATAACCATACATGTATACTTGGTCCAAGACATTATTATCTCTAACTGATATTGAACAACCATTAGGATAATGAAATTACCTTTAAACTCTAAACTAGACTACTTTTCCATACTCCTTGTGCCAGTATCACTTTTTGTAACATAATCTATATTAGAATTTTCAATATGATACAGCAATCAGACCCTAACATTGGCAACTTTTTCAAATGTCTACTCTTATTCCTTGTCCTGATATTAATTCCAGTCACCATAATGTATTTCGATTATTCATTGGACAAAAAGGTGAGGGAATCATATCTTTTCCCATGGGCTGAGGGTATTAATGAACATAAGCTAACACAGCAGTTCTCCAAGCAATCCTTCATAAATATATCAGAAACATCAGACTTTTCTTAGCAATAGTATAATACCTAAAATAGTCTAATACATGACAATTCCAACAAGTATTTATTCATAACTTCACTCCAGCACTCTTCTGTTAATGGATCTTCAATTAGCAGCAACAGGCAAATCTGCACAATTTTATCTCCACCCATGACTCCCATCAGCCATGTAAGGCCCAATACTTGTTTCTGTCCTACTACACTCTACCACTATAGACATAGCACAAATTTTCCTTCTCATCTAATTCTATCCCTTGTTGGAAGTTAGCAAGGCCATCCAATCCTTCATCTTTTGCCTAGGCACTATTACCACTTTATTCACCAAAATTTGTGCATTAACACAAAATGATATTTTTTAAACGGTCTCAGTCTCTACCTCCAACCCATTAGACCTTACAATAGTGAGTATTGGCATTAATCAGTCTTAATTAGCTTTTCTACATATCTGTTCTCACACTTTAAAAAATCTATACTGCTTACATGCACCAGATTTTGTTATTCATAATCTAAACAATTAACAAGTCATCCAAAAAATAGGAAGTCTATTTGCAGCTATAATTATCAGAAGCCTTGACTGGGTATCGTGGTTCAAGCCTGTAATCCAACACTTTGGGAGGTTGAGGCAAGAAGATTGCCTGAGCCCATGGGTTTGACACCAGCCTGGGCAATGTGGTGAGACCTCATCTCTGCAATAAATAAAAAAAAGCTGGGCATGGTAGTGCACACCTGTAGGTCTGGCTACCTGGAAGGCTGAAGAGTAAGGACAACTTAAATCCAGCAGGTTGACCCTGGGGTGGTTGTGAGCATGCCACTTCTCTTCAGCCTGGGCGACAGAGTGAGACTTCAACTCAAAAGAAGAAAAAAAAAGAAAACTGTCACTCTAAAATGTAGCCCAAACTCATATATCTGCCGCTATTATCTCTTCCAACCAAACAAGATTAACTATAATTTTTATGTTTCCTTATTTTTCTTATACTAGTCATTTGTCTAACCCTCTAAGTCCCAGGAGTAATCTCTATAACAATAAAGATGTTAACAATCATTAACCAGCCACCACTATAAGTCAACCCCATAAATATACAAAGCCACCATGCCCATAGATTCTTCACAAAGAAGACCAACTTCCTCACCCTCAAAAAAACCCAATCCTCTAAATTCTTAATATCATCCACTATCTGCTACTTCTCATACCCAACTAATAATACCTCTCAGATAAAAATTTTAGACCCTCATGCCTCAGGGTACTCTTTGGTAGCCATAGTTGTTATATACCCAAATACTACTACTATCACACTTACATAAATAAAAAGCACCATTAAACCCATAAATGCACTACCAAAACTTAATCCAATCCCACATTCTACTCCCTCAATAATAATCAACCCCTGTCCTCCATAAATAGGTGGCTTTGAAGAAAATCTTACAAAAACTACAACTGTAAAAATACAGAATAAGTCATAACTTCTACATAAACTCATACCATTAGTGACATGAAATATTACCATTGTGAGTCAATATAAGGACCCTACTGACAAATATCTATAAAATTTGCCATCTTATTAATCTCCCAGCACACTCAAACATTTCATTGTGATGAAATTTTGGTTCTAGGAATTTGCTTAGCCATCCAAGTCATTACAGGATTATTTCTGGTTGTACATTATAAATCAGACACAATGACAGCATTCCACTCTGTAACAAAAGTCTGTCAAGATGTTAATTATGGCTGAATTATCTGATATATACACACAAATGGGACATCTATATTTTTCATCTGCCTATTTATGAATGTAAGCCAAGGTTTTTATTACAGGTCCTACACTTTCCTAGAAACATGAAACATTGGCACTATTCTACTATTTACCATCATAGCACGGCATTTTTAGACCACATAATGTCATGAAGCTAAATATCATACTGAGGGACCACCATTATTACCAACCTTCTGGTGGTTACCCCATACACTGGCACTTAGTTGAATGAATTTGAGGTAGTTTTTGTGTTTATATAGCAAGCCGAATATGATTCTTTACCTTCTGCTTTATTTTGCCATTCATCACAGCTTCTCTTGTAATCATATATCTCCTCTTCCCCACAAAACGGTATATAAAAACCCATCAGGAATTGCATCAGCTACAGATAAAATTCCATTCCACCAGTACTACACAGTGAAAGATGATTTAGGATTAATTATCCTCTCACTCCTACTTCTAATCCTAGTCCTACTCACAGAAGACCTTTTAGGAGAGCCAGGCAACTACACCCCAGCCAACCCTCTAAGTACACTTTCTCATATTAAACCAGAATAATATTTTCTATACATATGCAATTTTATGCTCTATTCCCAATAAATTAGGTGGCGTCCTACCCTTAGTACTTTGTATTTTAATCTTAGCTATAATCCCAATACTTCACATATCTAAACAATGAAGTATAATTTTTTGACCATTTAGCAAATGCCTATTCCAAATTCTTGTAGCTGATTTCCTAGAACTTACATTAACTGGGGACTCAGCCATTGAACACCCCTTTATTATTATTGGTCAAACAGCATCTATACTCCATATTTTCATTATTCTCATTCTAATACCATTAATGAAACTAATCAAAAATAAAATACTCAAATGATAGTCCTTGTACTGTATAAATTACTTTGATCTTTTAAACCAAAATTGGAAAACTGATCTCCCTTGAAAGACTCAGGGAAAAAATTTAACATCCCACTATCAACAACCATTGCTGAAATTCTGCTTAAACTATTCCCTGATTGTTTAAGTACAATGAACTACTTTTAAGTACTATGTCATTATTGGAAACAAACAAAAAATAATTATTTTGTTTCTATGTACTTCAGGCATTTTATACTCATTCCCATGAATATATATTAGTACTACATTTGTATAACTTTACACAGGACATCTATGTTTAATTGTACATCAAAATATTTTCCCCATGCATAAAAGCAAGAACAGAAACTCATTCATGTTACCGGAGAATTCTATATCTCTAACTATAAAACCCAATAGACCAGAAATACTGACACAGTAATATCAACCTATATAATTACATAAAACATTAATTGATTTACTGTACAAAGCACATTATAGTCAAATCAATTCTTGTCACCCTGTTTATCACCTTCTTTAATCCTCAATTAATTACCAAGCTTTGACAAACCAGCAACTCGCTTGGGATATATCCATCTGCTTGCTTCAGGTCCATAATACTTGGGGTGACTAGCCTGAAATTACACCTGGCATCTGTTTCTTGCTTCAGTATCATTACCCTAATATCACCCACTAATTTCTCTCAAATAAATCATCTCAATGCTTACAGGCAAATCTCCTTCATGGTCACTCATGGAAGAATTGCATTAATTTGGTATTTCTAAGTTATATGAGAGGGAGTATTAAGACTCAGCATGGCCTTAACTGGGTCTAAAACTAGTCAATTCCATTGTAGCTAGACTTATATCAAAAGTTACACAGTCTCATAACAACCATAAGGTGCTATTTAATTCATGATTGAAGAACACAACTGTATGATGCATATACATGCATACATATGAGTATACATGCATATACATGCACAGACAAAATTACCCATTGCATGATTTAATCCAAAAACCCCTTACCCTCCACAATCAATAATATTATTAATGTAGCTTATCTCTTGTAAACCACATAAACAAGAGGATCATATTACCTCAATACCTAAAATATACTCATTTAATTATAGTTTCATCCTGAAATAATTTCCAACCAAAACTTCAAATATAGTACTTCCAAAAACTGCAAATTGTAAAGTAAAAAGACTTTCTAGATTAGAAAACTTTCCTTTTATTTCTGAGTCTACTAAATATGCCCCCAATACTAACATAGAACTTAAAGCTAATAAATTCAATAAAGGAAAGCGTAACTGAGCAAAATCCTTTTAATTCAATTATAACTTCATCTATATATAGATTCTAGCCAAACATTCAAATAAGACATTTTCAAAAACTGCAAAAATGTAATAAATTGTAATATTTCTAGGAAAGAACATTTTCAATTTATTTATGTTTACTGAATGTACCTCCAATATTGACATAGCACTTAAAGCTAACAAAAGAAAGTTGAGTTCATGTAACTTAAACATATAAAGCAAGGAATTAAAAATGCCTCATATGATTTTTCACAACTCCATGAACATATAGGTCTGGTTTTGTCCTTTTTATTAATTTCTAGTAAAATTACACATCATTTCTCCACCTTCCAGTGAGAATGCTTTCCAGGTCATTAAAGACCTAAAGTAGCAGACATCAAGCACACTATTCTAGTAGATCATAATGTTTTGCTCTACCACATCCATACAGGAAACAGCAGTGATGAGAAACAAAAGTTTATCAAAGTTATACTAGAAAATTTAGAGTCAGCAAATTTCATATCAACCACCACAGTCATACGATTGGTAAAATTCTGGCATAAAGCATGTTTAGGATATTTCATAGACTAAAGTTAAACCTTAATTAAGCCATAAAAAGCTAAGCTGAACTTAAAATAACCCATGAAAGTAACTTTAACATCCTGAAAACATGACAAATATAACTCAAGCAGGGAGCAGATATCCTACTATGCTTAGCTATAAACATTAACAATTATAAACAAAATTACTTACCAGAGTACTACAATCCACAGCTTAAAACTCAAAGGAATTGGTGGTGCTTTATATCCCTCTAGAAAAACCTGTACTATCATCGAGAAACTCTGATAAACCACACTGTCTCTTGCTAACTCAACCTATATACAGCCATCTTTAGTAAACTAAAAAAGTATTAAAGTAAGCAGAAGTATAAACATAAAATATTAGGTCTACGTGTAACTTATGAGATGGAAAGGATGGACTATATTTTCTAATCCTAGAATACCCATGATCACCCTTATGTAACATTAAGTTAAAGGACTATATACTAGTAAGCTAAGAAGAGAGAGCTTAATTGAATAGGACCAAAGCATGCACACTGTCCACCACCCTCCACAAATACAACTCTATCCTCTAAATATTTAATACACTAGTAACATGTATAAGAGAAGAAAAGTCATAAAAAGATAAGCATAATGGAAAGTGTGCTTGTAGTAAAAAAAATGTAGCTTAATTTAAAAACACCTGGCTTACACCTGGAAGATATCATATAACCTGATCACTTTAAAATATTTTATTTTATTTTATTTTTAAGATTTGCTATAAAGGTGTGGAATACAATTCAGGGTTAGGTATACAAACATTGATCATACAGGACCCCTGTCAATGAGGCATGCACCTCCCTCCCCCAGAAGCCTTCCTTAACTGCCAATCTCACTCCCCATCAACAGTTTCCCATTACTGCCAATTCCTTTCCTATGGCATTATAATTTGTCAAGGTCCTCTTATAAGTGAGAATATATGGAACTCTTTTCTTTGTTTCTGTGATAAATCACTAATTATGATCAACTCAACATTCGCCCAGGTTGCTGCAAAGTACATATATTTGTCCTACTTTATGTCTGCATAACAATCCATTGTGTATATGTACCACTTAAAAAAAAATCCCGTCCAGCTTCGATGAGCAACATGGTTGATTCCATGTTTTTGCTATTGTGAATAGAACTGTAACAAACATACGTGTGCCGGCAATCTTCTTTGTAGAATAATTTGAGTTCCTCCTGGCATATTCCCAACAGGAGAATTGCTGGGTTATATGGGAGGTCAATTTTTTGTTCTTTCAGAAATTGCCAGACTGTTTTCCAGAGAAGTTGTACAAGTTTGCTCTCCCATCAGCAGTGTAGATGCAATCCTTTTACTCCACATCCTTGCCGGCATCTGCTTTATTATTATTATTATTAATGATGGCTATTCTTACAGTGGTTAGGTGATATCTTAATGTGCTTTTGATTTGCATTTATCTGATGATGAATGAAACTGAGCACTTTCTCATGTGTCTGACGGCTGTTCGTACATATTCTTTTGAAAACTGTCTATTCATTTCTCTTACTGACTATAAAGAGGGGCTTTTTTTTCTTCAAAGCATTTGAGTATCTTGTAGATCCTAGATGTTAAGGCTTTGTCAGATATACATTTGGCAAGCATTTTTTTTTCCCATTCTGTGGGCTGTCTCCCCTCCCATTCTGTGGGCTGTCTCCCTGCTTGATGGTTTCATGTGCTTTGAAGATGCTCATTAATTTGATGAGGTCCAACTTATCTCTCTTGTTTCTTAAGGTTTGGGGCTTTGGCATTCTAGTAGAAACTGGTTCCCAGTTCCAATTTCCATAAGGGTGTCTCCTGCATTTTCTAAGATTCTTATAGTTTGAGGTTGTACATTTAGGTCTGTGATCCATTTGTAGTTAATTTTTGTGTATGATGATAGGTAGGGGTTCTGTTTCAATCTTCTGCGTGTGGTCAGCCAGTTTTCCCATCATCATTTATTGAATAAGTTCTTCTCTCCCTAGTGGTTGTTGCTGGAGGATTTGTCAAAGATGAGTTGTTTGAGAAATTGAGGCTTTGATTCTGGATTCTCTATCTTGTTCCATTGGTCTACATGCCTGTTTTTATACCAGTTCCAGGCTGTTTGGATTACTGTAGCCTTATACTAGAGTTTGAAGTATGGAAGTGTGATACCTCCTGCTTTGTTTCTCTTGCTAAGGATTGTTTTGGCTATTCGTGGTCATTCATGTTTCCATAAGAATTTCTGTATTGTCATTCCTAGGTCTGAGAAGAATGATGTTGGTAACTTAATGGGTATTGTGTTGAATCTGTAGATTACCTTTGGTAGGATGGACATTTTAACGTTTGTTCTTCGTATCCATGAGCATGATATATATTTCCATTTGTTTGTGTCTTCTTAGACTTCTTTGAGCAGTGTTTTTAATCCTCATTTTATAGGTATTTCACTTTTCAGGTTAGGAAGATGCCAAGGTATTTCATTTTTTGGTGGCTATTGTAAAATGTATTGTGCTTTTTATTTGGTTCTCTGCTTGCTTGTTGTTTGTATATAAAAATACAGCTGACTTTTGCACATTTATTTTGTATTCTGGGAAGTTGCCAAAGTCCTTTAGCAGTACAAGCAGGTTTTGACAGATTCTATTAGATTTTTAAGGTATAGGATCATATCATCAGCAAAGAGGCATAACTTGGCTTCCTCTTTTCCTATTTGGATACCCCTGAATTCCTTATCTTGTCTAATTGTCTGGGCTAGGATTTCCAACACAATATTGAGCAAGAAGGTTGAGAATGGGCAGCCTCACTCTTGCTAACCTGACCACTTTTAATTAAAACTAGTACAACCCACAGACAATTAACTTACAAGCCTGTGTTAAATGGAAATTTTTTTTTTTTTGTACAGACACAAAAATGTAACGATGGCGCTAAATGGAAATTTTTATATAAATTTTAAGGTATATGAGATGGAAATTTGTTTATGTGTTTATGTGATGAAGTACTGCAGAGTCAATTAAAAGTGCAAAAAAGTAAGGTTACAACTTTTACCTATTGCATAATGAATTAGCCAGAACAATTTTACAAAGAAAACTTTAGCAAAAATACCCAAATCCAGATGAGATACATATCAATACATAAACAAGCACACTCATCTATGCAGCAAAATAGAGAGAGGATCTAAAAGTAGAGTTGAAAAACTGATCAAGCTTGGTGATAGTTGTGTTGTCCAGAACAGAATGTTAGTTTACCTACAAAACAGGTAATCCTAATGTAAATTTAAATGTTGCTCTAATGGGGAACAGGTCTTTAGCCAAAGGAAACAACATTTTTTAGTGATTAAAATATTTATATATCATAGTTGGCCAAACAGCAGTCATGAATTAAGAAATCATTCAATATCCACAAGAAACACAAACCTGCTGAAAAGACAAAAACAAATGGCCCCATTACAAAGTGGGCTAAATATATGAATAGACACTTCTCAAATGAAGACATAAGAGCAGCCAACAGACACATGAAAAAATGTTCAGCTCACTTGCCATTAAGGAGATGAAAATTAAAACTACACTGTGATACCACCTAACTCCAGTCATAATGACCATCAGCAATAGCTGAAAAAACAACAGATACCAGAGAGAATGTGATGAAAGAGAACACTTCCACACTATTGGTGGGAGTGTAGACTAGTAGAGCCTCTGTGGAAATCAGTGTGGCAATTCCTAAAACTTCTAAAAATTGACTGTCCATATGATCCTATAATCCCCTTACTGAAAATACACCCAGAAGGACACAGGTCACTGTATAAAAAAGTACATGCACATGTATGTTTATTGCAAACTGGTTCACAATAGCAAGGACATGGAACCAACCATGCTGCCCATCAAAAAGAGACTGGATTAAAAAATATGGTACATTTATATAATGGAATATTACACAGCCATAAAGAAGAAAAAAATTATTAGCTTTGCAGCCACGTGGATGGAATTAGAGCTTATAATACTGAGTGATGGCTCACAGAAACAAAGACCTGAGTATCACATGTTCTCACTCATAAGTGGACCTTAAACAACTACCATACTACTGAAGGAAAGGGATTGAAAGTAGCAGAAAACTGCAGTTAGGGGACTGGGGGAGATAGCTGGGATTGACAGTAGTGAATATCCACCTGGGGAAGGGGGTAACACCTCACCAATAAGAGTGCTTGCACAGTGAACATTTGTATACCTAACCCTGTAATCTACCCCTCAATTTCAAAATAAAAATTGAAACAGAAAATAAATAAATAAATAAACAAACAAATAAATAAATATATAATTGAAACTCAATACTCAAAAATTTCTTCATTTCAACCAATAACATCTCCTTAAACTTCACTGGACTAATCTATAAATCCATAGAGGCAATACTGTTAAAATAAATAATAAAAACTATTTTTTCCACATAAGCTTTTATCAGACCAGATATTCTGCTGATAGTCAACAATTGAGTAAAAACAAAGAACCAATAAATCCCCTATTAACCCTAAATTGTTAACATAGGAATTAAGGAAAGATTAAAAGAAGTAGAATGAACTCATCAGAGCCTAACCCTGCCTGTTAACAAAAAAAACACCTCTAGTATTTCTATTATTAGAGGTAATGCCTGTCCAGTGACATGCATTCCATGCCCTTGGTATCCTGACCCTGCAAATGTAGCATAATCATTTTTTCTCTAAATAGGAACTTGTATAAATGCCCACACACGGGTTTAACTGTCTGCTACTTCGAATTAGCAAAATTTACCTCTTTATAGAGACAGAGACACAATAATAAGATGAGATTACCCAATGGAACTTTAATTTATCAGTTCAACAAAGTTATGTATCGACCTAACATCACCAGGCCTAATGCTTCCTGGACATGAATGAACAATTTTGGTTGGGGTGACCTCAGAGTATAACTAAATGTCCGAATAATTATCCCCTAGACCTAACCATTCTAAACAAGAGATCATTTATTTACCCAAATTATTTAAGCAAGAGAAGAAGTTACCCTTTATAACATCGATGATGGATCAGGATATCACAATGGTGAAACTGCTATTCAGGGTTTGTTTGTTCATAGATTAAAATTCTGTGTGATGTCAGTTCCAACCAGAACAATCCACATAGGGTTCTACTTTTTATTTCTCCCAGTACAAAAGAACAGGAGAAATAGGACCCACTCTAACTGATGAAATAATCTAAACCTAATAAATTATTCCAACACCCTGTCCAAGGATAGGGTTCAATAAAATGACAGAGTATGGTAATAGCATAAAATTTAACTATTGGGTGCCTCAGTGACTGGCCCTCCTTAGTGTTATGTGCTGCAATGACTGGTCCTCCACTGTGATTGGTGCACCAGTGACTGACTCTACTCTCTAACTGGTGTCCCCAAATGTGATTCTCATCTGTGATGGGTGCTTCAATGACAGGCTACTTCTTTGATGGGCTATCCAGAGATTGGCCCTCCACTATGATGAAAGCGTCAGTGACTAGACTACCTCTGTGAACTGTGTCTCATTGAATAGACCTTCTCTGTGATAGGCGCACCAGTGGCAGGGGCTCATGCAAATGAGTGTTCCAGTGACAGGACCTTCTTTATGATCGGTGCCATAGCGATTGGTCCTCCTTCAATTAGTTGTCACAGTGAACGGACATTTGCTGTGATGGGCTACCCAGTGGCTGGCCATCCTCTATGATAGATGTCTCAGTGACTGGGACTCCTCTGTGTTGGGTGTCCAAGTGACTATCTCTCCTTTATGATGGGTGCCCCCAATTGACTGTGCCTTCTCCTAATGTGTTGCTCAGGGACTGAATCTCCTCTGTGAGGGGCTCCCCTATGACTGAACATACTCTGTGATACATGCTTTAGTGACTGTGTCTCCTCTGTGATAGGTGACCCAGTGTCTAGCCCTCATCCATAATGGATGTTCTAGTAAATATTCCTCCTATCTGATGTGTGTCTTCTGTGACAATTGTTGCAGGGACAGGCTTTCCTTTGTGATAGTTGTCCAAGTGACTAGGCGTCTTCCATAATTGGGGTGAATCAGTGACTGGCCCTTTTCTATGATGGTTGTTTCAGTGATTGGTCCACCTAAGTGAAGGTTGCACCAGTGACAGAACTTCCTTTGTGACTGGTGCACCAGTGACTGTCCTCCTCCATTATGTGTGTCCCAATGATTGGGTCTCCTTTGTGATTGCTGTCCCAGCGACTGACCCTCCACTATAGTAGTTGTCCTATTGACAATGACTCCTTTTTGGTAACTGTCCCAATAAGTGGCCCTCTATTATATTGTGTTCCTATTGAAGGGCACTTCTCTCTTATGGGTTTCACAGAATTTACCCTCTTCTGTGTTGCGCTTAAAGTGACTAGTTCACCTCTGTGAAGCATGCCCTCATGATTACTCTGCATATGTGATGAGTGACCCAGTGAATGGTCTCCCTCTGTCATAGGCTCCTGAGTGACCGCCGTTCCTCTGTCATGGGTGTCCCAGGGACTGGCCCTCCACTGTGATGTGTGCCAATGTGATTGGCCCTTCTCTGTGATGTTTGCCCCACTGACTGGCACTCCTCTCTTAAAATCTCCAGTGACTGATCTCCCTGTATGATGTGCTCCAGTGACTAGCTTTTCTCTGTGATCGCTGCCCCAGTGACTGAGTCTCAGATTAATGGGTGCCTCAGTGACTAGCCCTACTCCATTATGTATGCCTCAATGACTATGCCTCATTGGTAATTTGTGCCTCAGTGGTTGGCTCTCCTCCATAATGGTTTCCCTACTGAAAATCCAATTTTGTGATGGGTGTCCTAGTGACTAGCCCTCCTCAGTAATGTGTACCCAATGACTAGTCCTTCCCTTTGCTTGTTGTCCTAGTGACTGACCATACTCCATAATGGATGCTCCAGCGATTGGTCCTTCTCTGTTATCATTAACACAGTTGCAAGTCCTTCTTTGTGTGAATGTGTCAGTGACAAACTTTTCTTTCAGGGGTGCCCCAAGTGACTGAATCTCTGTGATGGGTATACCAGTAGGTGGTCCTTTTCTGTGATAACTGTTTCAGTAATTAGTTCATCTCTGTGATGAGTGACTCAGTGACAGACTCTCTGCTCTACTGTGTGACCCATGACTGGGTCTCCTTTTTTTTTTTTATCAGGGCCCCAATAACTGGTCCCCATTTTATAAGTGTCTCAATGTCTGTCCCTCCTCTGGGTTTGGTGCCTCATTTACTGCCATGGCCTTTGTGAGTGCTGCTTCAGTGACTGGATCTCATCTGTAATTGGCGACTTAGTGACTGATTTTCATTTGTGATGAGTACCCCAGTGACTAGCATACTCTGAAAGGATGCCTAACTGACTGGCCTTCCAATGTTATGGAATTCCAATTTACTTTCTTCTGTGATGGTTGTCCTAATGACTGACTATCCTCTATAATAGATGGCCCAGTAACTGAGCATCCTATATAATGAGTGCCCCAGTGACTGGCCTCCTCTGTGATGGATCTTCCAGTAATTGGGTCTCCTCTATAATTAATGTACCTGTGGTTAGCACTCCTCTGTAATGGGTGCTTCTGTGTCTGACTCTCCTCTGCAATGGGTGTTTCATGGACTGACTCTCCTCTCTTACAGATATCCCAGTGATTAAGACTCCTGTATAATGGTTGCTGCAGTGACTGGTCATCCTTTCTGATGGGTGAACAAGTGTCAGGCCCTCCTTTGTGAAAAAATTCCCAGTAACTGTCTCTTTTTTCTTATGGGCACTCAAGTGACTAGTTATTTTCTGTGGTCACTGCCACAGTGACTAATCCTTCTCCACAATGGGTGTCTTAATGACTAGCCCTCCTCTGTGATGGGTGTCCCAGTTACTGGGCCTCTCTTGCAATGGATTCCCCTGGGACTAGTCCTCCTTTATTATCATTGTCCTGGTGACTAGCCATCATCTTTGATGAGTGCCCCATTTATTGGGTCTTCTACATAATGGGTGCCCCAATGACTGCTCCTTTGTAATGGGTGTCCAAGTAACTGGACCTCATCCATAATGTTTTTGCAGTGACTGTGTCTCCTCTGTAACTGATGACTCAGTGACTGACCTTCATAGATGCTGGGTGTCCCAGAGACTAGTTTTGTTCTCTGCTTGGTGTCTAGGTGACTTTGCCTCCTTCATAATGTGTGCTGCTATGGTTGTGCCTCCTCTGTAATTGGTGTCCCAGTGACTGGTCTTCATATTTGATAGGTTTTCCAGCGATTATCCCTCCTTTGTGATGGGAGTCTCCCTGACTGGCTCTCCTATTTTGGGTGTTACATTGTCTGGGTATCCTCTGTGATTTGTGCTGTAATAACTTGCCAAACTTTATGACCATGGCTGCAGTTACTAGGTCTCTACTGAAAATGATACTCCAGTTTCTGAGCCTCCTACATAATGGCTGTCATAGTGACTGACCCTCCTCTGTGAAGCTAATACAGTGATTGGGCTTCTCTATAGTAGGTGTTCAATTGACTAGACCTCCTTCACGACTGGTGCCCCAGTGAATGTTCTTCCTCCATTTTGGATGCCACAGTGAATAGCCCTTCTCTTTCATGGGTACACCAGTGTCTAGCTCACTTCTGTGATGGGTGTTACAGTGCCTGTCTCTCATCTGTGATAGATGACCAATGACTGAGCCTTCTTTATAATGAGTGCCACAGTGAGTAGCCCTCCTCTGTGAGGGGTGTCACCATGAGTGGCCTGTCTCTGTGATGGTTGCAACAGTAACTATTACTCCTCTATTATGGGTGTGCCAGTGAATACCCCTCTTGTGTGTTGGGTGCCCAGTAATTGACTCTACTCTGTGATTGTTGTGCCATTGACTGGCCCTCCTCTATTAAAGATATCCTAATGACTGGAACTCCTCTATAATGGGTGCCTCAGTGACTAGCCGTCCTCTGTGAGAGGTGGACCATGACTGGCCTTCTGTGATGGTTGCAATAGTGACTACTCCTTGTGATGGATGTGCCAGTGAATTGCCCTCTTCTTTGGTGGATGTTCCAGTGACTGGTCCTCTTCTGTAATGGGTGTCTCAGTGACTAGTCCTAATCCATAACAGAATTTCTAGTAACTAGTTCTCTTCTGTGCTGGGTGGCCAGACACTGACTGTCCTCTGTTATGGGTGTCCTAGTGACTAAATTTCATTGGTGATAGTTTTTCCAGTGACTTGTCCTTTTTCCATAATTGTTGCCCCAGTGAATTGTCTTCTTCTGTGATGAGTTCTTCAATGACTGATCTTCCTCTGTCAAGAGTGTACCAGTGACAGACTCTATTTTGTGATTGGTGCCCCAGTTACTGACCCTCCACCATAATGATTTCCCAGTATCTAGCCCTATTTTGTGAAGGTTGTCTCAATGAATGGACCTTCACCATAGTGGGTACCCCAGAGACTGTCACACCTCTGTTTTTTTGTGCCACAGTGACTAACCCTTTTTTATGTTTGTTGTCCCTTTGAGTAACCTTCTGCTGTGAGATGTGTCCCCATGATAGGCCAGACTTTGTGATTGGTGCCCCAATGACAGACCTCCCTCTATTATTGGTACCCAGTGACTGTTTCTCACCTGTGATGTGTTCCCTCTGTGAATGTCCATCCTCTATGGTGGCTGTCTCAGTGACTGTCCTTTCTCCGTGATGGGTGCACAGTGACTACAGTTTCTGCCATCTGTGTCTCATTGACTGGACTTCCACTGTGATGCGTGTCCTATTGACTTCCCCTCCTCTGTGAAAAACTATCCAGTGATTGATCATCCTCTGTAATCAGTGTCTTAGATACAAGCTTCCCTCTGTAATAGATGCTCCAGTGACTGGGTCCCCGACATATTGGGGACTAGCATTCCTTCATGATAGGTACCAAAATATCTGTGCCTCTTCAGGTATTTGTGTATCAGTGACTGGATATCATACATAATGAGTGCCCTAGTGACAAGCCCTTCGTTTTGATGGGTGTCCAAATAACTAGCCTTTCTTTATGATGTTTTCCCAGTGACTGGCTCACATTTGAGATGGCTCTCAGTGACAGGTCGACCTCCATAATTGGTGTCATAGTGACTAGCAATCATCTGTTATTGTTGTCAGAGTCACAAGCCCTCCTCTGTTTTGGTGACTCAGTGACTATATCTTCTCTGTGAGGGGTGCCCTCTTACTTGTTTGTCTCTGAGATTGGTACACCAGTGTCAGGCCATCCTCAGTTATGGGTGCCCCAGTGACTTCCCTTTCTCAGTAATGAATGCTCCAGTGAATGCCTCTTCTCTTTGATGGGTCTCCCAGTGACTGGCCATTTTCTGCAATGCAATATGTCTCAGTGACTGGCCATCTTCTGTGATGGGCCATCAATGGCTGCCTTTCCTCTGTGATGAGTGTCTCAGTGACAGGGCAAACATGGTAATCAAAGGTGCTGTGACTGGCACTCCTCTATAATGTGTCTCTCAGTATTGTTTTTTTCTTCATTTGCTGGTACTCAGATGTAATGGTGCCTCAGTGATCTGCTCTCTGTAATTGGTGCCCCAGTGACTGGCCCTTATTTGTAATTTTTACCTCACTGGTTGATTTCCACTGTGATTGGTGCACAAGAGACTGGTCCTAAATTGTTATAGGTGTCCCAGTTAGTGGCCTACTTTGTGATGAGTGCCATAGTGAATTGCTCTCTCCTGTAATGGCTGCCCTTTGATTATCACTCTTCAGTGATGCATGCCCCAGTGACTGTCCCTCCTCCAAAATAGTTTCCACTGTGACTAGCCCTCCTCTCTGATGGGAGATCCAGTGACTGGGCCTCCTCTATAATAGGTGCTCTAGTTATTAGCCCACTTCTGTGATGAGTTCCCCAGTAACTGGTCCTCTTCTGTGATGACTGTCCCAGTGATAGACTGTCCTCTGTGCTGGGTGCCTCTTTGTCTCTACTCTGTGTTTGTGCCACATTGACAGCTCCTACTCTGTGATTTGTGTTCCAATGTAATTAGTCTGCCAGTTAATGACCCTCAGCTGTAATGAGTACACCAGTGACTGGTTTCCTCTTTGATATGTGATTAGTGTGCCAGTGACTTGCTCTCATCTGCGATAGGTATGCCAGTGATAGGCCTTCTTATTGACAGGTGATCCAGTAACTCTCCCTCCATCACTATGGGTGCCCCAGTGACTGGGCCTCCTTTGTGATGGTTGTC
Organism: Tarsius wallacei; assembly: GCA_963574415.1. Taxonomy (NCBI): domain Eukaryota; kingdom Metazoa; phylum Chordata; class Mammalia; order Primates; family Tarsiidae; genus Tarsius; species Tarsius wallacei. The sequence goes on from CAUYQG010095607.1 coordinate 33,437, forward strand.
CCAGTAAGAGACTCTCCTTTGTATCAGTGCCACAATGGGTGTCCCAGTGAATGGGCCTCCTCTGTGAAGTGTGCCTTGGTGAAAAGGCCTCCTTTATGGTGGGTGCCCCAAAGACTGCACCTTCTCTTAAAGGGTACTCTAGTGAATGTCTCTCCTCTGTGATGCTCGCCTTTGTCACTAGTCTAATTCTGGGATTGCTGTGTCAGTGACTGTGCCATCTCTGTGACGGTGCTACCGTGTCTGGCCCACCTAATTTATGGGTGCTCCAGTGCTTGGGCCTATTCTGTGATTGATGACTCAGTAACAGACCCTGCACTATACTAGTTGTCCTAATGTATAGCCCTTCTCAGTAATGGTTGCCTCATTGACAGGCCCTCTGCCGTAATGGGTTCCCTAATTAATGGTTGCCTGTTATGAATGTTCCAGTGAATGGACTTCCTCTTACATGCATGCCACAGAGAGTAGTCCTTCTCGGTGCTGGGTATACTAGAGATTAGCCCTGCTGTGAGGTGTGACCTCATTACTGACCTGCATCATTGATGGATGCCATAGTGACTGGCTCTATGTTATGGGTCTGTCCTTCCTCTGTGATGCATGTCCCAATGAGTGGTCCTCCTCTGTGCTGTGTGTGCCAGAGAATGGCCTTCCTCTGTGACAGCTTTCCTAATAACTGCCCCCCCCTAAGTGTTAAATGTCCCTGCAATGGCCCTCCTCTATAATGGGTACCCCAGTGACTTATTATCCTCCTTAATGAATTCACCAGTAACTAGCCCTCTTCTTTGATGGGTGCCCTAGTCACTGGCAATCCTCTGTGATGTGTGTCTCAGTGAATAGCTCTCCACTGTGAGAGATAATTGTTCCAGTAATTGGGCCTCCTCCATAATAATTGCTGTCTGGGCGAATAGCCCTTCTCAATTATGGGTGTCCTAGTGACTAGATCTACTCTGCAATGGGTGTCACAATAACAAGGATTCTTCCATACTGTGTTCCCCAGTGACTGGTCCTCTTCCATTATGTGTGCCCTAGTGACTGGGCCTACTCTGTGATTGGTGTCCCAGTGTCTGATCCTCCTCCATAATTGTTGACCAGTGACTAGCCCTCCTCTGTTTTGAATTTCCCACTTACGCTGCCTCCACCAGAGTGGGTGCCATAGTGAATGACCCTCCTTTGTTATGGGCATTGCAGTGACTGGTATCCTCCATAATATGAGCTGTTGTTAAAATGCCTCCTTTGTAATGGGTGAACCCAGTGACTGAGCTTCTTATATGATGGCTGCTCTAGTGACTTGTCCTCCAAAGATCGTTGCCTCCTTGAGTGGACCACCTGTATTTTGTGTGCCCCAATGACTAGGCCTCCTCTGTAATTGGTGCTCCAATGACTGGCCATCCTGTGTGATGTGTGCCCCAGTTTCTGGTCCTCCATAATGGTGCTCCTCCATGATTGGTACCCTAGTGACTAGCCCTCCTTTGCTATGTGTGCCACATTGACTAGCTCTCTTTTGTGATACTTCTGCCAGTTACCAACCCTTTTGTGTAATGCATAAATTTTTGACTCACCTTTCTCTGTGATTGGTGTTCCAGTTATTGGTCCTTTTCTTTAAAAAATGCTTTTGTGACCGATCCTCTTTTTGGTGAGTGCCCAATGCTTTCTTCTGTGATTGTTGCCCAGTATCCTACTATATGTGTGCCCTGGTGACTAGCGATCCTCTATTATGGGAGCCACAGCGTCTAGGTCTCATTGGTAATTAGTGCCCCAGTTATTGGTCCTCTGGCATAATGGGTTCTATGTTGATTAGCCCTCCTTTTAATGGGTGTCACAGTAACTTGGTCTTTTCAATAATTGGTGCTCCTGTGACAAGTCCTTATTTGTGATGGGTTTCTCAGTGACCGGCCCTCCTCAGTGATGTGTGCCCCAGTGATTGGCCCTATTCTGTGCTGGCTGTTTCTGATACTGACCTCCCTTCATAAGAGTGCCAAGTAACTGGCAATCGGTTCTTGTGGGTGACACAGTGACTAGACTTCCTTTGTAATAGGTGTCTCTGTAAGTAGGCACCTTCCTAATGGGTGCCAATTGGCTGGGTACCACAGTGACTGAGACTCTCCAGTGATTGTTGCACCAGTTACTGGTCCTTGTCCATAATGGCTGCCCCAGTCACTAGCCCCCCTCTCTGTGATGGTGCTCCCTTAATGGACCTCCTCCCTAATGGGTGTTGCAGTGACCAATTCTCCTCCATAAGCTGTGCCCTTGTGACTAGGCCTCCCTTTGTGATTGGTACCACAGTGACATGCCATCATATATAAAGGGTGGCCTAGTGAGCCATCTCAGTGATTGGTGCCCCAAGGGTGACACTCCTTCATAATGGTTTCCCTAGTGACTAGCCCTCCTGTGATGGGTGTCTCAGTAATGGTGTCTCCCCCATAATGAGTGTCCCAGTTACTGGCTGTCCTTCATTGTGAATGCCACAGTAGTGAGGTTGCCTCCTCTGTGATAGGTGTCCCAGGGAAGGGCTCTCCTCCATAATAAATGAACCATTGACAGTCCTTTTTGGTGATTGGTTCCCCACTTACTGAGCCTCCTTCATAATAGGTGCCCTGTAACTGGCCCTACGATGTGATGGGTGTTTCAGTAACTGGGTCTCCTCCATGTGTTCCACAGTGATGAGGACTCCACTGTGATTGATGGCACAGTGACTGTCCCTCATATATGATTGACCTCCAAGTGACTAGCCTTTCTCTTGGATGGGTATCATGGTGACTCTCCCTCCTCTATAATGGATGCCAACATGACTGACCCTCCTCTGTTATTGGTGGCACAGTGCATAGCTCTCCTTGCTTTAGGTGGCTAAGAGATGAGCCCTACTTTGTGAAGTATGTCCCTGTGACTGGCCCACAACTGTGATAGTTGCCTTCGTTGACTATCCCTCCTCTGTTAACTGTTCCCCAGTGAAAAGGCCTCCTCTGGGATAAGTATCACACTGAGTGGCCCTCCTCTGTGATGGGTGCACCAGAGAAGGATCCTTAGCTGCAATGAACCTTTCAATGACTGGGCACCCTCTGTGATTGCTGGCCAGAGACTGACCTTTTCTGTGATGGCTGCTTCAGTTACTAGGTCTCCTCTGTGATTGATTTCATAGTGACTGGTTTTCCTGTGTGATGAGTACCTCAGTGATAGGCCCTCAGCCATGTTCAATGACCCAGGAATTGGCCTTTCTCTGTGATGTGTGTACCAGTGACTGTCTTCTTCTGAGATGGATTTCCCATTACTAGTTCACCTCTGTGATGGATTTTCCAGTGACTAGGTTTTAGTTATTATGGGTATTTTAGATACTGCCCCTCATGTAATCAGTGGTCCAGTGACTGACCCATCTCCTATTGGATATACCAGGCAGACCCTCCTCTCTGATGGTTGCCCTTGTGACCAGACCTCCTTTGTGATGGATGCTCCTATTACTGGCCCTCCTCTGTGATTGTTTGCCAGTGAATGACCCTCTTCTTAATGTATGCTCCAGTGACTGGACCTTCTCTGGATGACAGCCTCAGTGACTGATCTTCCTCTGTGATCATTGCTCCAGTGACTGACCCCCCTCCTAATGTTTGCCCCACTAATTTGCCCTCCTCTTGGAAGGGTGTCACATTGACAAAACCACATCTGTGATTGGTTTCTCAGTGACTGGCTTTCCCCTGGAATAATTACCTCATTAACTGGTTCTCCAGGAGGGCCAGTCATAATGGGTGACTCTCTGTGATTGTATCTGAGTGACTGCCTCTCTTCTGTGATGGGAGTCCCAGTCACAAGACCTCCTCTATGATGGGTGTCTCAGTGACTAATCTTCTGGATGGGTGACCCATTGGCTAGCTCTTTTCTCTAATCTGTGCCCCATGGCAAGCTCTCATCTCTTATTAATGTTCCAGTGACTGGGTCCATGCAGTGATTGCTCCACCAGTGACTGCTCCTCTGTAATGTGTGCATCAGTGATCGTGCCTACTCTGTGATCAGTGTCATAGTGACTGACTCTCCTCTGTCATGGGTGCTTAGTGACTCCCAAATCTATGATCTATTATTTAGTGACCACCCTTCATCATAGAGGATGACAAAGTGACTGACTCTCCTCCATAATGAGTGTCCCAGTGACTGTGCCACTTCTGTGATGAGTGTCCCAGGGACTGTCTAATCTGAGATGGGTACTCCAAGAACAACCTTCCTTTGTGATGGAAGTCCCAGTGATTGTAACTTCTCTGTGATTTCTGCTTCATGACTGCCCCTCCTCACATATGTGTGCTTCAGTAGCTAGTCCTTCACTGTGATGGGTGCCCCAATGAGTGGATTTCCTTTGTGATAGGTGCCTCGGGTACTAACTCTCCTCTGTGACTGGTGACCCAGTGAGTGACCATTCTCCTATTAACTGTTTCTACATTTGCCATCCTGAGATGGGTACTCCAGTGACTGGCCCAACTCTGGGTTGTGTGCCTAAGTGATTGGCCCACTTCTGTGATAGTGGCCTATAGGACTGGTTTTCTTCTGGGGTGGGTAAATCAGTGAAAGGCTCTTCTCTTTGATGCATGCCTTAGTGATAGTCTCTCCTCTGTCATGGTGCCCTGGGACAGATTGTCCTCTGTGATGGGTGCCCCAGTAACTAGCTATTTTCTGTATTGGGTACCCCAGTATTGGCCTTCTGTGATTTGTGCCCCAGTGACTGGCATGCTTTATAATGGGTGCCCCATGGCAAACACTTTTTAAAAATGCATACCTTGACTGGTATTGATCATAATTGACTGGCATTTCTTTATGATCAGTACCCCAGTGACTGGCCCTTTTCCATAATGGTTGTGTTTGTGATTAACTCTCTTCTATCATGATAGCTCCAGTGATAGGCACTCTTCTGTAATGCGTTTCTCATTGGTTGGTCCTCCTCTTTACTTGTTGCTCCAATGACTGATCATTCTCTTTGTTGGGTGCCTTAGTGACTGACCCTCTTCTGTGATTGGAGCTTCAATGATGTGTCCTCTTCCTAAATGATGCCCCAGTTACTTGCTCTCCTTTTGGATGGGTGTCCCAATGATTGAGGCTTCTCCATAATAGGTGCTCAATTGAACCTTACTTCTTTGTAAATCGTGTCTCAGTGACTGACCCTCCTCCAACCTGGATGCCTCAGTGACTAGGTCCCAGAGATTATTACACTTCTGTGATGAGTGCCTCAGGGACCACTAGTACTCTCTGATGGGTGTCCCAGTGACCGACCCTCCTTTGGAACGGGTGCCCCACTGAGCAACCTTTTTCTCTAATGAGTTCCCCAGTGAAAGAACCTCTTCTATAATATGTGCCCCAGTGACTAGCTATCCTATGTAATGGGTGCTCCAGTAAATGGCCGTCTTCTGTGAAGAATGCCCCAGAGACTAGACATTGTGACTGGTGTTTTTGGCAGTCTTCTATACTATGTGCCCCAGTGACTTGCTCTCCTCTATGTAGGTTGCTGCAATTACTGGCCCTCCTCTGTGATGGATGCCCCAGTGACTGTCCCTCCCATGTGATCAGTGCCCTAGTGACTGGCCCTCGGCCATAATAGATGTCTTAGTGACTAGTCTTTCTCTTTGGTGGGTGCCCCAGTGACTGGATCTACTCTCTGATGGTTGGCCAGGTGTCTTGGCCTCCTTAATAATGAGTTCTCCAGTGACTGCCCTTTTTCTGTGATGAGTGGCACAGTGACAAATCCTCCTCTGTGATGGGTACCCCAGTGATTGGCTGTCTTCTGTAATCAGTGCTCCAGTGAGAGGACTGGACAATGGCTGCTAAAGTTACTGGCCCTCTTCATTATAGGTGTCTTTATGACTTGTACTTATCTGTGATTTGTGTCGAAGTGGATTGCCCTTTACCAAAATGGTTGCCCCAGAGATTCGCCCACCTCTGTGATTCGAGTCCCAATTAGTGTATCTCCTCTGGAATGGGTGCCCAAGTGACTTACCCTCTTTCATGATGGGTTTCCCAATGACTCGGTCTCCTCCTTAGTGGATGCCCACGTGACAGGGCATTCTCTGTGATTGGTGTTGCAGTGACTTTCATTCAAATACAATGGTAACTCATGTCACTAGCTCTGCTCTGCAATGTGTGTCACTATGACTGGCCTCCTCCTTAATGAGTGCAAGAGGGACTGGGAATCCTCTTTGATCGGTAACCCAGTGAGTGGCCCATAAACTCTGATGTGTGGCCCAGTGAAAAGCCCTCTTCTGTGATGTTTTTCCTAGTAACTGTTCCTTCTCCAAAATAAGTGCTCAGTGCCTAGTTATCCTCTGTCATGGGGGCCAAATTTTATGGACCTCCTCCATAATGGATGCCCCAGTTAATAGACTTCCTCTGCAATGTTTGTCCAAGTGACTGGTCCTCCTCCATAAAAAGTGTCTCTCTGTCTCTCTGATTAGTGCCCATAGTGACTGGCCTTTCTCCAAATTGGTTGCGTTAGTGAATAGCCCTCCTCTGTTTTGGGATTTCCAGTAATTGCATTACTGATGTCTCAGTGACTATATCTCCACTGTGATGTGTGTCCTAGTGACTGGCTCTCCTTTCTGGTGATTTTTTCAGTGACTGACTGTCCTTTGGGATATATGCACTAGTGACTGGGGCTCTTCCATAATGTATGTCTTAGTGACTGGCAATCTTCCATAATAAGCATCTCAGTGACTGGTTCTCTTCTGTAAATGGTGTCCCAGCAACTGTCCTCCTCTGTGATGGGTGCTCAATGATGACCCTCCTTTGTGTGTGTGCCCCAGTTATTGGGTCTCCTCTGTAATTGCTGCACCTGTAACTGACTGTCCTCCGTGTTCACAGCAAATGTGACTATCATGGGATGTGTGCCCCAGTAACTAGTCCGCTTTGTGATGTGTGCCAAGTTCCAAGTTTTCCTTTGGGATGGGTACCCCAATCTCTGGTCCTCCTTTGCAATCATTGCCCAGTGACATGCCTTCCTTCTCTAATGTGTGCCCAGTTACAGGGCCTCTTTTTTATGATGGCCCAGTGTCTGGGTCTCATCTATAAAGAGTGATCCAGTGTGTAACACTCCCCTGTGATCGGTTCCCCAGTGACTGGCCCTCCTCCATATGACTGCCCCAGAGATTGACCCTCCTCTGTGATGGGTGCCACATTGACTTGTCTTCCTGTGGGATGGGTGGGGTAACTGACTGGCACTCTTCTGTGTTGGGTGTCTCAGTGATTGGCTCTTCTCTATAATGGTTCCTCAGTGACAGTTTCTTCTCTGTGATTGGTGCCCCAGCTACTAGCCCTCCTCTGTGATGGGTGCCCCAGTGAATGGCCCTCCCCTCTAACGGGTATCCCATTTATCCCATTCCAAGCAATCCTCTAGATGGATGACTGAATATCTGAGCTTTCTCAGTGATTGGTGCCACAATATCTGTCCTTTGTGATCAGTGTTTCAGTGATTGGTCCTCCTGCATAATGGTTGGCCTAGTGAGTAGCAGTGTTTAATCATAGAGCTCTAGTGACTGGCTCTCCTCGGAGATGTGTGCCCAAGTTACAAGACCTCATCTGTGATTGGTGCAGCATGGTCCTCCTCCTACTGGGTTCCACAGTAACTGGACCTCCTTTGTGACAGAAGCTTTATTGACTAGATGTCCTCAAAGATAGATACGTCAGTGATTGTGCCTCCTCTGTGATGGGTGTCCCAGATAATATTCCTCCTCTCTGATGGGCGCCACAAAAGTTAGATCTCTTCTGTGATGGGTGCCCCTGTGACAGGCCCTCTTCAGTGACCAGAACACCAGTGTCTGAGGCTCACCTTTATGGATACTGCAGTGACAGGCACTACTCTGTAATGCTTGACACAGTTACTGGTCCTCATCTGTAATGTGTGCCTCAGTGAATGACTCTTCTTTGTGGTGGGCATACTGGGTACTGTCTGTCCTCTGTGGTGAATATCCTAGTGAGTGATTATTTCTCTGATGGTTGTCCTAGTGACTGATTCTCTCTCTGATGAATGCCACAGTGGGTAGCTTTCTTTGATGGGTGTCCAGCGCACTGGCCCTCCTCTATAAATTTGTCCTAGTGACTTGCACTCCTCTGTCTTGCATTCCCTGTGACTGGCCCCCTTCTGTGATTGATGTCCCAGTGAGTGGACTTCTTCTGTGATCAGTGGCCCAGTCACTGATCTTCATCCATAATTAATGTCTTAGTGACTAGTCTTTCTCTGGAATGTATGGAACAGTAACAAACTCTGTTCTTGGAGAGCCACAGTGACTGGCCCTCTTCTCTGTTGGGTGACCCAATGATTGGTAACCCTCTATAATGGGTGACCCAATGACAGACTTTCTCTGTGATTAGTGACCAAGGAGACCCAGTGATGCGACTTAGTTCATTATGGGTGCCCCAGTGACTGGCCTTTCTCCATTTTGATTGCCCCAGTTACTGGACATCCTTAGTAATTGGTGCCCCGGTGACCAGTTATTCCCCATAATGTTTTCCCTAGGGACCAGCCCTCCCTTGTGATGGGTATCACACTTACTGGGGCTTCTCCATGAGTATCCCAGTTAGTGGTCTTCCATCATTAAGGATGTCCCAGTGATCGGGCCTTCTCTATAATGTGTGCCCCAATGACTGGGCATCCTCTGTGTCTGTTGACCCAGAAACTGGCATTCTTCTATGATGAGTGCCTGAGTGACTAGTCCTTCTCTGTAATGGGTGTCATGATTAGTGTGTCTCCTCAATAATGGGTGCTCCAGTAACTGGCCATGTTTTGTCATGGGTATCCCAGTGAATGGTAATTTTCTGTGATGAGTGCCCAAGTACCTGAGCCTCCTCCAAAATTGATGTCCCATTTACTGCTCTCCTCCATTATGAGTGTCCCAGTGACTGGGCCTCCTTATTGATTGTTGTTGCAGTTACTGGTGCTCCTCCAAAATGGAGACCCCAGAGATTAGCCCCCCTCTGTAATGAGTTTCCCTCTTCCTGGGCCTCCTCCTTTATTGGTGCCCCTTTTTTTGATGGGCGTCCCCTTGAGTAGGCCTCCTCTAAAATGTGTACCCCAGTGACTAGGCCTCCCCTGTAATTTATGGCCCTCTAACTGACCTTCATTCATGATGGTTGCTCCAAAGACTTAACTACCTTTTGATAGATATTCCGGTGACTGGCCTCCTCCATAATGGGTGTTCCATCGTCTGGACCTTCTCTTTGATTCATTTCCCAGTGGCAGGCCATTTTCTGTGATGGGTGCCCCGGTGTCTATCCTTTATCTGTCATGGGTGTCCTAGTAATTGGACCTTTTCCAAATGAGTGCCGAAGGAACTAATCCTTTTATGTGATTGGTGCCCCTGTTTCTGGGCCTCCTCCATAATGTGTGCCTTGGTGACTGGCCCTCCTTTATGAAGGGTGCCCCACTGTCTGTTACTCCTTCAAAGTAGGTGCTATATCAAATGCTGTTTCATGTAATTGATGCAACACTGAGTGACTCACCTCCATAATTGGTGTTCTAGTTACTAATCCTCTTCTGTAATAAATGTCACAGTTACTGGGCCTCCCCATAATTAGTACCCCAGTGATTGTTCCTCAGATATGATTGGTTTCCCAGTGACTGGTCCTCATCTATAATGGATGCCCTAATGATTACCTCTCCCATAATGTTTGCCCCAGTGATTAGCGTCCTCTGTGGCTGGTGTCTCAATTACCCAGCCTACCCACTAATAGGTTTACCAGTGACTCTCCCTCCTTTACGATGAGTGACTCAGTGACTGGGCCTCTTCCATAATATGCGCCCCAGTGTCTGGGTCTCCCCAGTGACTAGTATTCCTATGAATTGTCTTTGTATGTAATGAGTGCCCCAGTGAGAAGCATTCTTTTGTGATGGGTGTTAAAGTGACAGGACCTCCTTCATAATGAGTGCTCAGTGACTGGTCTTCCACTGTGAGGGGTGTCCAAATGATTGGTTCTCCTTCATAATGTGTACTTCAGTGACCGGGTCTCCCTTGTGTTGGTGTCACAGTGACTTGCTGTCACAGTGACTTGATGGGCCTCCCTTGTGTTGGTGTCACAGTGACTTGCTTTTATGATGGTATTGCTAGTGAATAGCCTTCCTATATGATGGGTGCTTCAGTGAATAGACCTCCTTTTTAATGGGTGCATGATTGACTAGATCTCTTCTGTGATTGGTGCCACTATGACTGGCATCTTTGTTATGTGTGCCACAGTGACTAGCCCTATTATGTTATGGGTGTTCTAGCATCTGTGCCCCCTCCAAAATGGGTGCTCCAGTGACTAGTCCTCCTTGTGATAAGTCCTCCTGTTTTTGTGCCTTCTCCATAAAGGATGCCTCAGTGACTGGCCTCCCAGTTACTAGTTCTCCTTCATAATACATACTTCATTGACTGGCTTGCTCTATGACTGTTGCTCCAGTGTCTACCATTTTCCAACAATTATAGAAGAGGTCAAGGTACTGGACCACCCATCACATAGAAGCGCCCCAATCCTTAGCCCTTCTATATGATGGGTGGTCCAGTACCTGGACCTCTTCTATAATTGTTTTTCCAGTGACTAGGACTCTTCTGTGATGGGTGTATCAGTGACTGGTTCTCCTCTGTCATAAATGCCACAGTGACAGTGCATCTATAATGGGTGCCTCTGTGACTGACTCACCTCTGTGATGGGTGTACCAGTAAATAGATCTCCACTGTTATGGGTGCCTCAGTGATGGCATCCCTTTGTGGTTTATACCCCAGTGACTGTCCCAACACTTTGATGGGTGCCCCATATACTGACCCTCTTCTATGATAACTGTCTCATTGACTGGCCCTCCTTTGTGATGGGTGCATCAGACTGGCCCTTCACAGTGAAGGTTTTCTCAGTGACTGGGCATCGTCTGCAATCAGAGTAACAGAAACTGGCTTTCTTCTGTGATGGGTGCTTCAGTGGTTGTCCCTTCCCTGTGTTTCTTGCTTCATGGACTCGTCCTTCTCTTTGATCAGTGCTACAGTGACTGGGCTCTTCTGTGATGGGTGTTCCCGTGATCGACACTCCACAATTATAAATGTCTCAGTGATTGACCTCCTCTGTAATGGCTGCCCTGGTGAACTGCTCTACTCTGTGATGGGTACTTCAGTGACTGGTTGTCCACAGTGATGGTTTTTCAATGTCTGGCTCTTCTCTTTGGTGGGTGACCCAATATCTGGACCTAATGTGATTGGAACACCAGTGACTAGATTTCCTTTTTGATGGAGGCATCAGTGACTGTCCCACCTCTGTGTTTGGGGCCTCATTGACTGACCTTCCTCTGTGATTAGGATCACAGTGACTGTCTCTCCTCTGTGATGCACACCCCGGAGAATAACGTCTGTGATTTGTGCACAGTGAATTTCTCTCCTCTGTGATGGGTATCCCAGAAACAAACTGTTCTTTCTGATTGATGCTCCAATTAGGAAGCCTCCTTTATAATGGTTTCTCCAATGATAGACGTCCTCTGTGATTTGTGTTCCAGTAACTGGGAATCTGTAAAAATTGGTTTTTCGTGACTGACACTCATCTGTGATTCATATCCTTGTGATTTGCTGTCCTCTGATATGAGTGTTCCATATTCTTATATGATGGGGTCCGAATAAATAGTTCTCCTCTGTGACAGGTGTGTCAGTGTTTAGGCCTACATTCTGGGTGCTGCAGTCACTTGGGTGTTCAGGGATTGGCTTTCCTCTCTGGTGGATATTACAGTGACTGACTCTTCTCTGTCATAGATGCCACAAGGACAGGACCTCCTCTATAAGAGGTGCCCCAGTGACTTGACCTCCTCTGTGATTTGATCATCCATGAGTGGCCAGCTACTCTGATGGTTGTTCCAGTGACTGGCCATTCTCTATTATAGGTGTTCCTGTGACTGCCCCTCCTCTGTGTTTGGTGCCCAGTGATGGTTCCCCAATGACTGCATCTCCTTTTGATGGGTGTATAATTGACTTTTCTCCATCCATATCGGATGCCTCAGTGACTAATAGTACTTTGTTCTGTGTGCTCCAGTGGCTGCCTCTCCTCTGTGATAGTTACCCCAGTGACTGATCATCCTCCATTATGTATTTCCTATTGACAGGCCCTCTACTATGATGGGTGCCCCAGTAACAGGTCTTCCTCTGTTTTTTGCACACCAGTCACACAATCTCCTTTTTGGTGTTCTAAAGTGACTGGGCCTCCTCTATAATGGGTGCCTCAGTGACTGGTTATACTCCCTTATGTTTGTTCCAGTGACGGGGACCCCACTGTGATTCATGCACAGTGATTGGTCCACAACCATAAAGGTTACCACAGTGACTTGCCCTCCTCAGTCAAGTTTGCCTCAATGACTGGTCCTTCTTCATAATGGGTGCCCCATTGACTTGCCCTACACTATTATGTGTGTCATGAGACTAACTTTTCTCTATGTCGATTGTACCAGTTACTTGTTCTCATCTGAAAGGGTGGAACTGATACTGGTCTGCCTCTCTGATGAGTACCTCAATATCTGGTCCTCCTCTGTGATTGCTGACCCCAGTGGCTTGCTTTTTCTGTGATGACTGACCCATGACTGGTTATCATCTGTAATGGATGCCTGGTGACTATGCTTTTTCTGTAATGGGCTCCCGAGTAACTGGCCCTCCTCTGTTCTGTGTGCTCAACTGAAAGACACTCATCTGTAAAAACAAAAGGCCGAGTTAATGATCCTCTTCTGCGATCAGTGCCCCAGTTTCAAACTTTCCTTTGTGATTTTTTCCCCAGTGACTGAATGTCCTCCATAAAGGTTGTGTCAGTGACAAGCCCTCCACCATTATGTGTTCCCAGTGACAATGTCTCTTCAGAGACTTGTGCCCCAGTTACTGGCCCTTCTCCATAATAGATATTCTGTTACTACCCCCCTGTGTGATGGGTGTTCCAGTGAATGAACCTTCTTCATATTGTGTGCCACAGTGATAAGCACTACTTTGTTATGGCTGAGGTTGTGAGTGGCCCTCCTTTCTGATGGGTGTCCCAGTGACTTGTCCTCCTTTGTGGTAGTTGTCCCATAAAATGTGCCCCAGCGACTAATCTTCCTTGTTGTTTTTGTCATATTTTTAAGCCCACTTCTGTGTGGGGATTCCAGTGCCTAGTCTCTCTTAGGGTTGCCCAGTGACAGACCTTCCTCTATTATGGGTGCCACAGTAACTGTCCCTTCTCTGTGATACATTCCCCGTGACTTGCTGTGTTGGAAGCCAGCCAAGGAGACCCACGGAGCATTAGGAATCAGGGGGGCCATTGACCCCAAGACCACTATAGTGAGTTCGGGAGCCGTGACCTCATTACCTTTCCCTTTGGCATTTCAGCCTTCTGTTATCTCAAGAATGAAAACTCCAGACAGGAACGAACACAAGCTAACACTAGATACTCGTTGTTCCCGTTTCCCTCTGACTGCAGTTTTGACTTCTGTCTGGTACAAGCCAGGGTCACATCAAAGAGCCCAGGAACTGAGAACCCACCATGACCTTTTGATTGAGCCACATTATGCAAAACTTGTTTAGTTATTTTGTTTAAGTTCCATTGTCTGTATTAGGATAAAGCAAAGGAATAGACTGTTTATCAATACGAAAGTTATTCATAGGTAAACTGAGTAGAATAAAATAAAATATAGATTACAATTGACAGAATGGTATAATATTTATGCAAATTGTATTAATACTTGTAAGGGACATTAGTCTAGCATAGGAATGGAAAGACAAGTTGGGTTTGTTCTTCACATGTTTGAGAAAATATCTGGTGGGTGGGGACTGCCCCCATGCACCTGGTTTTCTGTTCATGTGGAAGACATCTGAGTCTGAATTTGGGGATAAAAACCCTCTGTACTTTACAATAAACGGCTTCTGCTCAATCCATTGAACAGTTGTCCATTTTCTTTCCTTCTCTTTCTTTCTCTTTATATCTGTCCCTCCATCTTTCTCTCTATATCTATCCCTCCTACAAAATCGGCTTCTGCACTAGACAGGAGTCTAATCTCTTTGTCTCTCCAGAATAATCACTGAATCCGTCTCACCTCCAGCATTGCTAGAGCATTGCTAGAACCCTAGACCCTGCGGGAGCAGGACTCCAGCATTGCTGTTCTCTGTGATTTGTGTATCCATGACAGACACTCATCTAAGATGAGTATTCCAGTTACTGGACTCCCCTGTCATGGGTGTCCCAATGACTGCTCCTTCACAGTTTTGGGCATCAGTGACTGGCCTCCTGCCACGGGTGCCCCATTGAATTGCACTCTTCTCTGATGAGTGATGCTGTGACTAGTTCTTCTCTGTATAAATGGTCCACTGATTGAGTCTCCTCTATAATAGATGCCTTAGTGAATGGCCTCATCTGCGATGAATCTTTCAGTAGCTGGGTCTCTTCCATTATAGGTGTCCCAGTAACTAGCATTCCTCAGTGTGTGCTCCCCTGTGACTAGTTATCCTCTCTGATAGAAGCCCAATTGACTGAGTATCCTCTATAATGGATACTACAGTGTCTTGTCCTCCTAAGTGATTTGTGCCTCGGTGACTGGCCCTCCTCAGTGATAGGTGCCCCACTGACTAACTTTCCTCTTTAATCTCAACCCAGGAACAGTGTCTCCTAAATAATGGTTGCCCAGAGCCTAACTCTCCTCCATTTTTGGTGCCCCAGAGCCTGACCCTCCTCAGTGATTGGTGGCCCAGTTACTGATTGTCCTCCACAATGGGTGCCCTAGTGACTAGCCCTTCTCTGCAATGGGTGTTACAGTACCTTTGTCTCCTGCATAATAAACTCCCCAGTAATTGAACCTCCTGTATTATAGGTGTCTCAGAGTTTGTGCATACTCTTTGGTAATCCGTGACTGGCCCTCTTCCTTTCTATTTGGTGCCTCGTTGACTGGTCCTATTCTGTAATTGGTGTTCCAGTGACTGAATCTCCTCTGTAATCAGTGCCCGATTACAGAGGATAGTCTGTGATGTGCCCATCACAAATGAGTGACCATCATTTCTGATGGACATATCAGAGATTATTCTCATTTTTTATTGTTGTCCCAGTGTCTGGCTTTTCACACTTGTGAGTTTTCCAGTGTCTGGCTGTGTCCTCTGTTGAGTGCACCAGTAATTAGCCTTCTTCTACATTGGGAGCCCCAGTAAGTGGAAGTCCTCTATACTGTGTGCCCTAGTTACTAGCCAATCTCTGTGATGCATGCTTCATTGACAGAATCTTCTCTGTGATCAGCACCAAAGTGACTGACTCTTCTCCGTGAAGGGTGTCTCAGTGTCTGTCCCTCTACTGTATTTTGTTCATTGACTGACCCTCCTTTGTGATGGTATTCCAGTGACTAAGTCTCCATTTTATTCGGTGCTCCAGTGACTGACACTCATCTACAATGACTACCTCAGTGACTGGACTCTGCTTTAATGAGTGTTGCAGTGATTGGCCCTTCTCCATTTTGGTTGCCCCAGTTACTGGTGTTTCTCATAATGGAAGTCTCAGTGTAGTTGTACTCTCTAATGAGTATCTCAGTGACTAAGTGACCTTTATTATAGGTGCTTCTGTGACTATGCTTCTTCTGTGATGGGTGTCCCTCTGATTGCACTTCCTCTGTGATGATTGCTCTTGTGACAGTGCTTCCTCTGTAACACAGGAATCAGTTTCCAGACCTCTTCTGTTTTGGTAGTAAATGATCCTCACCTGTGATAAATGACCCGGTGATTGACTATGCTTCTAATGGTTTGTGCAGTGACTGTCCTTCCTCTAGGATGGGTGTCTCAATTACTACTCCTGTTCAGTGATGGATGCCCCAATGACTGTCACATTTCTGTGTTTGGTGTCTTACTGGCTCTCTTCTGAGATCAGTGCTTCAACGGTTGACTTTCCTCTTTAATTGGTAATCCTGTGACTGGCCCTCTTCTGTGATGGGTACCCCAGTGACTGCCCTCCTTTGTGATTGGTGACCCAGTGACAGGCTTTACAATGTTATTGGTGTCTCAGTGATTGACCTCCCTTTTTATGTTTGCCACAGCGACTAACTCTGCTCTGTGTTGGTTGCCTCAGTGACTGAATCTCCCCTTTTATGGGTGTCTCAGGAAATGCTCCTTCTCTGGATGGGTTCCCCAGTGAATGACTCTCTTTTGTGACAGGTGCCTCTATTTCTATGCCTTCTCTGTAATAAGTGTCCCCAATGACTTGCCCTCCTCTGAGTTGGGTGTCTCACTGACTATGATTCTTCTGTCTTGGTTCCTACAATAATTGGTCTTCTTCTGTGATTGGAACCCCAGTGACTGGGCCCCTCCTAATGGGTGTACCAATTATAAGTTCTCCTCAGCAATGGATGCCTCAATTATTAGCCCTTGTTTGTGATGTGTGGCTATGCAATTGCCTGATCCTTTGTGATATATGCTCCATTGATTGTCTCTCCTCTGTTATGGATATCCCAGTGACTGACACTCCTCTGTGATGGTTGTCTCGCACACTGGCTCTCCTGTTGGGATTTCAAGAGAGTAGCCTTCTTCCATGAGTGCGGCCTTGGTGACTAGCATTCCTCTATTATGTGTGTCCCTGTGATTTGCACTCCTTTGTGATGTGTGTCCCAGTGACTGGTCCTCCTTTGTGATGGTTGCCAAAGTGACTGGCTTTCATCCATGATAGCTCTCCCAGTGACTACAATTCTTCTGTGATGTGTACCTCAGTGACTGGCTTTCAACTTTGATAGGTGCCTCAGTGACTGTACTGTTCTGTGTTTGGTGCCACATTGACTGTCTTTCCTCTGTGATTGATGCTTGAGTGGCTGATTCGCCTCTAGTCAGCGACCCAGCGGGAGGCCTTTATCTTTTATGGGTATCTCAGTGATTGTTCTCTTCTTTAATTAGTGCCTCAGTGACTGGCCTTCCACTGTTATGGGTGTTCCATTGATGTGCTTCCTCTGTGATTAGTGTCTCAGTAACTGGCCCTCCACTGTTATGGGTGTCCCAGTGACTGTTCTTGTCTGTTATATGTGTCACAGTGACTGGCTGACTCTCTTCTGTGATGGCTGCATCAGTGATTAGGTTTCTTTTTTGGTGGGCATCCTAGTGACATGTCCTTCTGAATAATGGTTGACACAGTGACAGACCCTCTTCTACAATGTGATCCCCAGTAACCAAGCATCCTCCATATTTGATGTTTGTCCCAGTGACTTGCCATTCTTCAAACTGGATGATGCAGTGATTCCTCCTCCTCTTTGATGTGTATCCCAGTGACTGGCCCTACTCTGTGATGAGTGACTCAGTGATTGTCCCTCTTCCATGAGTGTCCTTGTTTCTGGCTCTTCTACCTGATGAGTGACTCAGTATCTAGTTCTCCTTCCGAATGTGTGCAACAAAGATTTGTCCTCTGTGATTTTTGTCTGAGTGACTACCCAATTTGTTATGTGTGCTGCAGTTACTGGACTTTCTCTGTGATCCTTTCTGCAGTGACATACCCTCCATTTTATCTCAATTCCTGGCACTCCTCTATGATGAGGGCCCCAGTGACTGGCCCTGTATTGTGATAGATGACCCTGTGACTGAACCTCCTAGGTAATGAGTACCCTTCTGCTGGCCATCCTCTGTGATGTGTACCACAGTGACCGGCCCTTTTCTTAGATTACTGTCCCAGTGCCTAACTCTCTTCTGTGATGGATGCCTTATGACAGTCCTTCCTCTCTGCTTGAAGCTGCTGTGTCCTGCACAGCAGAGTGGTAAAGGATCCTGAAAGAAGAACAGCATGGTGTAACACAATTCTCAAGACATGATTTATGTTAGAAAATGGTGGATCCGGAGATACTATTTCCTGTGGAACAAAGTTCCTGAGTTTCTTACCCACCAGACTTTGTTAGTACAAAATGACGTAGTTATGTAAGACTTCGAGGACAAAGTACAGATAGTGCAAAGAAAACTCCGTTTTGATTTTAGTTTTTGTGATAAAGTATGACTGCTTACAAGATATAGTGTAGCTGCTTGCAAGAATATGTATACTTTTTAACTAATCCAACGCAACAGACACTGCATTTTTAGAACTTGCTGCAGCATGCATGCCTATCTGGCTTTGCCATTGTAGGCATTCTTGACTGGTTGTGACTTTGCACATACGCCAAGTATGTTTTCAGCCGATTTCAACTAGGACAGTGGTCTCCAACAGATGACACATTGACTGGCCTATATAATCGGTACTTCAGTGACTCTCTCCTCTTTAATTAGTGCCCCAGTGGCTGACCCTTATCTATGATGGTTATCACAGTGACAAGCTTTCTGTGACTGGTGCCCCTGTGACTGACATCCACTGTTATTGGTGTCCCAGTGACTGACTTTCTTCTATGATGTGTGTCTCACTGATAGGCCCTATTCTGCAATTGGAAGTGTCAGTGACAGGACGTCCTCTATAATGTGTGCCCCAGTGAATTGTCCACCTCTGTGATGGGTTCTCCCATGACAGGACTTCCTCTATGTTCTGTAACCAAGCAAGTTGTTCTCTACAGGGCAGGTTGCCTCAGTGACTGTCCCACTACTGTGTTTGGTGCCTCATTGACTAGCTCTCCTCTGAGATGGTGTACCAGTTGAATCTCCTTTATAAATGATGCCCTAGTTAATTGCCGTCATCTTTGATGGGTACCCCAGAGACTGGTGTACTCTATTATGGGTGACACAGTGACTTGCCCTCCTATGTTACAGGCATCACAGTTACTCACCTCCGCTGTAATGGGTGTCTCAGTAACTGTCCTCTGTGATTGGTGACAGAATGACTGGCTTACCTTTGTGATGGGAATCTGTGACTGGCTCTCTTCTATGATGGGTTCACCATTGATAAGCTCTTGTATGATGAGTGCCACTTTGGCCCTCCTCTGCCTATAAGGATTACCAGTGTTCTCACCTCTTCTATAATGCTTGCCCATTGAATAGTACATCTCTGTAATGGGTTGTCCCAGTGACTGACTCCTCCTCAAAATTTGTGCCTCAGTGACTTGCCCTTGTTTATAATGTGTATCCTAGTTGCTTTCCTTCCTCTGTGTTGAGAGCTCCTCTGATTGGTATAGAATGGTGGCCCCAGTTACCGTCTGTCATCCCTGATGAGATCCTCAGTGTCTAGCCACCCTCTGTGATGGGTGCAACAGAGACTATTCCTTCTTTGTGATGAGTATCTCAGTGACTACATAACCCCTATGATGGGTTCCCCAGCTACTAGGCCTCCTCTCTTACAGGTGCCCCAGTGAGTGTACCTCGCCTGTTATCATTGATTAATCTTGCAAGTAGTGGATTATGCAGTGACTAGCACTCCTCTGGGATGGGTGCCTAGTCTCTAGCCATCCTCAGTGATGAATTTCTTAGTGACTGAATTTTCTAACAAATGGGTGCCCAAGTGACTATCCCTTCTCTGTGATGGTCATCCCAGTGACTGGGATTTCTCTTGATGGGTGTCCTAAAGACTGCCCCTCTTCTGTGATGAGTGCCTCAGTGATTAGCCATCCTCTTTGATAAGGACCTCAGTGACTGTGCCTCTTCTGTGATAGGTGCCCCAGTGATTAGCCCTCGTCTGCGATGGGTAACACACAGATTATGACTTCTCTGTGATAATTTCACAGTAACTGGCCTTCCTCTGTTTTCGGATCCATAGTGACTGAACCACTCCTAATGGTTGGCCAAATGACTATCCCTCCTCTGTGAATGGTGTCCCAGTGAGTGGGCATCCTCCACATTAGTTGCGCCAATGATTATGCCTACTTTATGATTGGTGCTTTAGTGACTAACCATCCTCCATATTGAGTGCAAAGTGAATTGCCGTCCTCTGTGAAAGATGCCACAGAGACTGGACCTGCTCTGTAATTGAAGCCTAGGCCTTCTCTGTGAGAGATGCCACCATTGCAGGCCCACTATTATGGGTGCTCACTCCAGTTATTTACTCACATGTGTTATGTGCCCTGTGAATTGCCATCCTCTATAATGAATGCTCCACTGTCTGGCACTCTTCTGTTTTTATTGCAGCACTGAATTACACTCCTTTGTTATCAGTGCTCCTGTGATTGGCTCCCCTCTTTATTTGGTGCCACAGTTATTGTAACTCATCTGTGATGGGTCACACCGTGTCTGGTCTCCTCTGTGATGTATGCCCCAGAGATTGACCTTCCATTCTAATAAGTACCACAGTGCCTAGGATTTATCTATGACCAGTGTCTTAGTGATAGGCTTTTCTCTGTGAAAGGTGCCAGGTTGAATTTACCTCCTCTACAATGGTTTCCTCAGTGAGACTAACCCTCTTTTTTAATGGATGCCCTGGTGAGTCCTCTTCTGCAATGGGTGCCCCAGTGAGAGACCCTCCTCTCTGATGTGTCCTAGTGATGGTTGCCCAAGTGACTAGCTCTTCTGTGTGAAAGTTGTCTTAATAACTGGCCCTCTTCCATTATGTGTGCCCTAGTGAATGCTCCTTCTCTGAAATGGGTGCCAGAGTAAGTAGCCCTCTACTGTGTTGGATGTCCCAATCATTAGCCCTCCTTTGTAATGGGTGCCACAGCAACAGGCTCTCTTCTGTAATGGGTGCCCAAGTGACTGAGTCTCCTCTAAACTGAATGCGTCAATACCTGGTCTGCTTCTGTTTAAAAAATTCCAGTGACTGCTCCTCCTGTGTGATGTCTTCCCAGCTTCTAGTTTTCTTCTGTGGTGGCTGCACCAGTGAATGTATCTCTTACATAATTGTTGCCCAGGGTCTAGCCTCCTCCATATGTGTGCCGCAGTTACTGAGTCTCCTCAGTGATTGGTGCCCCAGTAATTGGTCCTCCCCATAATGACTGACTTAGAGACTAGCCCTCCACTCTGTGGGTGTCCTGGTATTTGGGTCTCCTCCACAATGGATGTCCCAGAGACTAACCCAACAGCCTTATGTGTACCACAGTGACAGGACCTCATCTGATATTGAAGCTCTAGTTACCAACACTCCTCCATAATTTTTGCCCCCAGGAATGACTAATAAAGAGTGACTAGCACTCTTCTGTGATGGGTGCCCAACTCACTGTGCTTCCTTCGTAATGGGTGCATAGAAACTGGCTCTAATTTGTGATGGGTGTCGCAGTGAGTATGACTCTTCTATAATGTGTTCTCCAGTGACTGTACATCTTTTTAAATGTATATTTCAGTGACTAGACCTTATATGTGATTGGTGACCCAGGTAATATCCTGCCTGTGATAGGTGTCTCAGTGACATTGACTCTTCCAGTTATGGTGCCTCAGTGACTGGGTGTTCTCTGTGATTACTGACCCAGTGTTAGACCTTCATATATTTTGGGTGTTCCAGTGACTAGCTATTCTATGTTACAGGGGTACAGGTAACCAGGTGGTCTCAAAATAGGCACCCCAGTAACTATTTCTTCTCTGAGTTTTGTGCCCCATTTCAGGGCCTACTCAATAATGGGATCCTCAGTGACTGACCCTCCTCTGCGAAGGATGTCCCAATAATTGAGTACCATAAAACGTCCTCCATTGACTGGGCCTCTTTCTGGATTGGAGCCCTAGTGACGGGCCCTCCTCCAAATTAGGTACCTCCATGAATAGCCCATCTATGTAATAGTTGTCCCAGTGACAATACCTTCACTATTATGAGTGTCTGAGTGACTAGCTTTTCTCATTGAGGTGTGTTTCCATTGTTTCCATGACTGGTCTGCCTCTTTGGTGGTTGAATAAGTGACAGGACCTCCTCAATTATGGTTCTTTCAGAGACTGACCCTCTTCCATGTTGAGTGTCCAGTGACTGGCTGTCCTCTGTATTGAGTGTCTCAATGACTTGCCCTATTATGTGATGGCTGTCTCAATGACTGGTCCACACTTTGATGGGTATCTCAGTGACTGTTCATCCTCTGTGTTTAGTGTGTCATTGAATGGCACACCTCTGGGATCAATGCTCCAGTGACTGCCTCTCCTCTGTAGTAAGTACCTAAGTGTCTGGCCCTCCCTGAGATCAATGCCCTAGTAATTGACACTCCTATTGATGGCTGCCCCTGTGACTGGACTTCCTCTGTGATTGATGCCTCAATAACTGTCTTTCCTCTGTGATAGGTGACTTAGTGACTAGGTATCCTCTGTGAAGGTGTCTCAGTGACTGTGCTTCTGCTGTGATGAGTGACCCAATGTCTTCCTCTCCTCTGTGTTTGTTTCCTCAATGACTTGTCCTTCTTTATGAGGGGTGACCCAGTGACTAGCCCTCTTATGTGATTGATGCATATGTAACTGGTCCTCCTCTGTGATTGGTGCTCCTGTGGCAGGTCTTATATTTTTGTTGTAGTCCCGATGACTGGGCCTCCCTTTTAAGTTGTACTCCAGGTACAAGCCATCCTGCATGAAGGCTTTCTCAGTGGCTGGTCCTCCTTCATAATGTGTGCCCCAGTGATAGCCCTCCTCTATTATGGTTGCCACAGTGAGGACCCCTCCACTGTTTTGGGTGTTCCAGTGACTGACCCGCCTGTGAAATTGTTGTCACAGCGACTATCCCTATTTCATAATTTGTGGCACATTGACTAGCCCTGTTTTGTGATGAGTTATCCTGTTACTTGCCCTCCTGTGTAATGGCTGCCACATTGTCTGACCCTTCTCTATGATTGGTGACCCAGTGACTGGTACTCCTCCCGTATTGTTACCCCAGTGACTAACTCTCAACTGTGATGGGTGCCACAGTGAAAAATATACTTCTATAATGTGTGTCCCAGTAACAAGCCCTCCTCTGTGATGGTTGCCCAAGGAACTAGCTCCCCTATGTAATGTGTGCCCCAGTGACTGGTTCTCCTTCATGATGGCTCTCCCAGAGAGACTATCCCTATTCTGTAATATATACCACAGTGACTGATACTCCTCTGTGAAGTGTGTCCATGTGACCAGCTCTTCTATATGATCAGAACCCTGGTGACTAGCCTTCATTCATCATGGATGCTCTAGTGACTAGTCCTTCTGCTGGATGCCACAGTGACTATCACTGTTCCATGATGAGTGACCTACTTACTGGAGCTCATATGTAATACATGAACCAGTGATTGACCAATATCCATGATTAATGCCATAGTGACTAGACTTCCTTTGTTATTGGTGCATCAGTGATTATCTATCCTTTATAATTTTATTCAAAGTGACCAGCCCTCCTCAGTGAAGGTTGTCCCAGTGACTTTCCTCCTCCATAATAGGAACCCTAGTGACTAGTCTTTCTCTATGAGTGATGTCTCAGTGACTGACCTTCCTCCATTATGGGTGTCCCAGTGACTGGGTCTTCTCTGTAATTGCCCAAGTTTCTCTACTTTGTCCATAGTGGTTACCCAAGGGACGATCCCCCTTTCTGAAGGATGGCCCACTTACTGGCCCATGTGACAGGGCATGCCCTGTGGCTGGTGCCCCAGTGACTTGTATTCATATATAAATGAATGCCCCAGTGACTAGTCATCCTCTTTGATGTGTGTCACAGTGACTGGGCTTCTTCCATAATGGATGCCCCAGTGACAGACCCTCCTTTGTCATGGGTGTCCAGTGACTAATCTTTCTTCATAATGGGAAAACCAGTGAATTGACCTCCCTGTAATTGGTGCCCTAGTGATATGCCTGCATATATGATGGGTGCCCCAGTGACTAGTCCTATATGATGCCTGTCACAGTTACTGAACCTCTTACATAATAAGTGTCACAGTGTAAACCTCTTCTGAGATTGGTGCCTCAATGACTGGTCAACCTCTGTGATTAGTGCTGCAGTGACTACCCTTCTTCTGTGGTGTCTCCTAACGTCTTGTTCTCCTCCAAAGTAGGTGGTCCAGTATCTAGTTCTTCTCTGTGATGGATGTCCCAGTTTTTTAACCTCTTCCATAATGAGTACTCCAGTGACTGACCCTGCTCTGTGCTGGGTGTCCCAATGACTGTTTTTCCTCTATAATATTTGCCTCATTGACTGTCTTTACTTCAAATTGTGTGCTGCAATAACTAGGTCTGCTCTGTGATGGGTGCTTCAGTGACTGGACCTCCTCTGTTATCAAGACCCCATTAAGTGGCTCCCTTTAGAGATTAGTGCCTCTGTGACTATTTCTCCTCTGTGACTCATGCCTCATTGACTGACCCGCTTCTGTGATCAGTGCTGGCTCCACTCTCATAATGGGTGCTTTAATGGCTGGTCCAATCTGTGATGGTTATCCAAGTAACTGGTCTCCTCTGTGATGAATGCTCCAGTGACTGGAACTCAATGGCTATGGGTGTCCCAGTGATTGGTCTCTTCTTTGATGATTGGTCCAGTAAATTGGTCTCCTCTGAGTTGGTTACACTAGTGACAGGTTCTCTTCTTTGGTGGTTTTCCCAGTGACTGTATTCCACTATGATGGTTGTCCTAGTGACTGTCCCTCCTCTATGATATGTGATTCAGTGACTGACACTTCTCTGTGATTCATGTTCCTTTGAATGACCCTCCACTATGAGGGTTGTGTCAGTGACAGGCTCTCCTAATGATTGGTGCCCTAGTGACTGGACCACATCCATAATGACTGCCATAGTCAATTGAACTACTCTGTATTGGATGTCCCAGTGACTGGGTCACCACCATAATGGGTGCAACAGTGACTGGGCCTCAGTGACTACACCTCTTCTGTGATGGGTTCTGCAGTGACTGATCCTCCACTGATGGTTGTCCCAGTAAGTGTCCCATTTCCATAATTGATATCCCAGTGATTGTCCATACTCTCTGTTGGTTCCACAGTGTCAATACTTCTTCTGTGATGGGTGTCTCAGTGACTAGCTTTCCTTTGTGATGGATGCCTTTGGGACTAACCCTCCTCTGTTATGGGTGACAGATTGAATTGTCTGCTCTTTGATGGATGCCCCTGTGAGTGTTCCTCTTCTATGATGGGTATCTTAGTGAATATCCCTCCTGTGAGGTAGGTGCCACAATGAGTAGCCTTCATCTGTCATGATTGTCCCTGTGATTGGCCCTCCTCTACAATGGTTGCCCCTCTGACTCACTGTCCTCTGATAAAGGTGACATACCTTCCTCCATGGTTGGTGCCTCAGTTGCTAGTTTTTTTCCATAATGGGTGTTCAAGTAATTCAGCCTCTTTTTTTATTGATTGTCCAGCGACTAGCCCTCCTCTATACTAGATAACCAGTGAGTTACACAACTCTATGACAAGTGTCCCATTTACTATACCTTTCCTTAATGGGTGCCCAGTGACTGGTCCTCATTTTTGATGGCTGTCTCTGTGATTGAACCTTCCCTTTAATTGGTGCCCCAGTGACTGAAACACCCATGTGATTGGTGCCCTAATGAATTGCTTTCATATATCATGGGTGCACCAGTGACTAGCTTTGATCTGGATGGGTGTCACAGTGACTGTACATCTTCAAAAATTGGTGCTCCAGTGACTGGACTTGCTATGTGATTGCAATGATTTTCCTTCCTTTGTGATGAGTGTCACAGTGTCTAGTCCTCATCTGTGATTGGCGCCCTAGTAATTGGGCCCCCTCTAAAATTACTGACAATGTGAATAGACTTCCTCTGTGATGGTTGCCCTTTTACCTGGGGCTCCTCTATAATAGATATGCAGTGACTGGCCTTCCTCTGTGATAGTTGTCATTGTAACAGATACTATTCCATAATTGATTCTCCATTGACTGACCCTCTTCCCAAGTGGGAGACTCTGTGATTAGCCTTTCTCTGTGATGGGTGTTCCAGTAAGAGGAAATCCTTCATATTTGGTGTCTCAGTGACTAACCTTCTTCTGTGATTTTTGCCCTAGTGACTGACTTTCCTTTGTGATGGGTGTCCTAGTGATTGACTCTTCTCTATGATAAATGACCCAGGGACTTGGCACCCTCTACAAATAGTGTGCAATGACTGTCCCTCTTCTTGGATTGGTGCCCCAGTCACTGACTCTTTCTGTGAAAAATATCCCAGAGGCTGGCCCTAGTCTCTAATGAGTGCTCTATTGATTAGCTTTTCTTTGTGATTGCTGCCCCAGTGACTGATCTCCTACATAATGGCTGCCTCATTAATTAACCAACATCCATTATGGGTGCCCCAGTGATTGTCTTCGAGTTGATTTGTGTCTCAGCGACTGGTCCTCCTCCATAATGTGTACCCTAAAGATTAACTTTCCACTGTGATAGGGGCCCCAGTAACTGGGGCTCTTCCAAAATTGCTGCCTCAGTGACAAGCCCTCCTTTGTGTTGGGAGCCCCATTGACTTGCCCACCTTTGTGCTGATTTTCTTAGTGATTGGCCCTTCTCTATAATAGATGCCCCAGTTTCTGGACCACCTATGTTATTGGTGCCAAAATGAAAAGATATTCTCTGTGTTAGTTTCTCAGTAACTAGTCCTCCTCTGTTATGGGTGCTCTAGTAGCTGGCCCTCCTCAAGGAATAGTGCACCAGTGACTGACCCTGCTCTGTGAAGCATGCCCTGTGAAAAGCTCTCATTTGTGATAGCTTTTTCAGTGACAGACCTCCTCAGTGATGGGCTCCTCAGCGAATGGCTCTGCTCAGTTATGGGTGTTCCAGGAACTGGATGTCCTCTGTAAACAGGGTCCCAGGGACTGACTCTCCTTTGCAATCAGTAGCACAGTGACTTCCCCTCATCTATGATTCACATTCCTCAGACTGACCTCTTCTGTGATGACTCCCCCAGTGACTGGCCCTCCATTGTTATGGGTGTCTCAGTAACTGGAATAATCTGTGATGGTTGTCCCAATGAATTGCTGTCCTCTGTGATGGTTGACTCAGTTGCTGGTTTCCTTCTGTGATAGCGTACCAGTGGTTGCCTTTCTTTTGTGATGGGTGCCCAAGTGATTAGCCTTCTTCTGTGATCATTGCCGCAGTTCTGGCCTTCATTTATAATGGGAGCGCAGTGACTAACCCTTCTCTGCAATGGAAGACTTATTGAATGAGCCTCCCCCACAATAGAGGCCCTGTGACTACCCCACCACTGTAGTGAGTGTCTCAGTGATGGGAACACCTCCAAAGTAAGTGCCCCAATGACTGACCAAACTCCATTACAAGGAGTGACTAGCCCTCCTTAGTGATCGGTACCTCCATGATTGGGCTTCCTTCAAATGGGAGCCCAGTGACTGGGCCTCTCCTGTGACAGGTGGAACTGTGACTGCATCTCCTCTGTGAAATGTGACCAGTTGATTAGCCAACCTTTATAATGCTGATCCAGTAACACTGCTTGCTCCTAATGGCTGCCCCTGTGACTTCTTGTCCTCTGTGATGGGTGCTTCTGTGATTGGCTTTTTGAGTTAGGAGTTTTGGTGACTGTGTCTCCACTGGAGACATGATCACAAGCCCTTATCCATAATTGATACTCTAGAGATTAGCCCTCCTCTGTGTGGCTGTCCTGTGACTGGCTAACCACTGTGATACATGCCCCATTGATTAGCTATCCTCTGTAACAGCTGCCCCAGTGAATGGGACTTCTTCATATTGGGTACCTTAATGACTGGCCCTCTTCTGTGATGGGTGAGCCAGTGATTGAATCTCCTCTTGATGGGAACACCAGAGACAGACCCTCTTTGTGATTGGTGACCTAGTGACAGGACCGTCTCCATAATGGTTGCTCCAGTAAGTGGCTCTTCTCCATTATGGGTGTCCCAGTAACTGGGCTCCTTCTGCTATTGATGCTTCAGTGAATAACCTTTTACCATTCACTGGGCAGAACAGTGATTATCTCTCCTTTTTGAAGCTTGTCCTAAAGACTTGTCCTCTTCCATAATCTGTGCCCTAGCAATTGGCCCTCTTTTATTATGTGTGCCACTGTGACTAGCCCCACTAGGTAATGGGTCTCATCTTGACTGAAAAACCTCTGTGATGGTTGATTTAGTAACTGGCATTCCTTTGTTATGGGTGCACCAGTCACTGCCTCTCCTCTGTGATTTTTGTCCCAGTGACTGCCCTTCTTCTGTAATCCCTCCTTTGTTTAGGAAACCCAGTGGTAACACCTCTTCTGTTATCACAGTGGAATGCCAATCATTGGGCATCCAACACAGAGGGGAGGCAGTCATTGAAACACCAATAAGAGAGAAAAGTACAGCCTGGGGAAGCCCATAACAGAAGGGTATTAGCCATGAATGCACCCTCACAGAGATGAGCGGGTCCTTACAGAGGCGGCCCAGTCACTGGAGCTTTTATCACAAAGGCCTGTCATGGGGATACACATCACTGAGGAGAACCAGTCACTGTGACACCCATTACAAAGTTGGGCTATTCAATTTAGTATCCAATTTGGAGGAGAAAGTGCCTAGGGTTCCAAACTTAGAGGAGACCTTGTTAATTGATCATCTATTATGGAGAAGATGCAATCACTTGAATACCCTTCACAGTGGAAGGTCAGTCACTGGGGCACCCTTTATGAATGAGACCTAGAAACTGGAGCATGAATCACAGAGCATAACTAGTCACTAGGGCACTCAATTTTGAAGGTTGATCCATCACTAGAATATTCATCACTGAAAAAAGCTAGTCACTGGGAAACCCATAAAAAGAATGACCTGTCATTGGAGCACCAATCACAGACTGAGTCCAGTAACTGCAGCACCTAAAATGAAAGTGTTTCAAACATAGAGACACTCATTACAGAAGATTGCATGTCATGGGGCACCCATCATATATGAAAACAAGTCACTGTGACACCAATTACAGGTGAGGCAAGTCACTGTGGCACACATTATGGATAAAGCCTAGTCAATGGGACACCCAACAAAAAGCTGGGCCATTCACTGAGGCACCAATTGTACAGGAGAATCAGTATATTGGACAACATAAAAAAAGGAGTGTTCACTGAGGCAATTATTATGGAGGAGGGTGAATTGCTGTGTCACCAATCACAGAGGAGGCCTAGACACTGAGGCACCCATAATGGAGAATAACAAGTCACTGAGGCATCCATAACAGAGAAAGGGTATTCACTGATTCAACCAATATTTATAAAGGTCCATCATTTGGGCACCATCATTGGGGAGGCACAGTTACTGAGGCACACATTATGGAGGATGCTGTGTCACTGGGTCCTCCATCACAAAGGAGGTCCCGTAAATATAACACACATTATGAATGAGATACAGTAAGTGGGAAACCCAACACAGAGGATAGCTAGTCACTAGGGCAACCATTATGAATTTGGTCCAGTCAGGGGGCACCATGCAGAGGAGGCCCAGTCACTGGGGCACCTGTAATGTGGGAGGATTTGTCCCTGGGACACCTGTTATGAAGGAGGTCTAGTTACTGGGACCCCATCTTAGAGGAGGGCTAGTTATTGAGGCAACCATTATGAATCAGGGTCATTAACTGGGACAACAATCATAGAAGAGACCCAGTCTTTGGGACACTGAGAATGGAGAATAGTCAGTCACTAGGACACACATTATGCAAGAATCCCAGTTTCTGGGACACATATCACAAGGAGTGCTGGTCAGTGGGGCAACCATCACTGAGGATGACTAGTCACTGAAACAACCATCACAAAGGAGGTCTTGTCACCGGTGAACTTATTATGAAGTAGTCCCAGCGATTGGGACAGCCATCACAAAGAATGGCTAGTCACTAGTGCACCCATTATGAAGTAGAGTCAGTAATTGTGGCACAAATCACTTAAGGAGTCCATTAACTGGTGCACCCATAATGGAAGCGGGCTAGTCACCAAGGTACACTTTATGTATGAGACTCCTTCACTAGAATAATGATCACAGGTTAAATCTATTCACTGGGGTAATGATCAAAGAGGAGATTTAGTCAATTAGCCTTTTTTCACAGAGGAGGCTGTCACTGTTGCACACACCAGTGAAGAGGACCAGTCACTGGACTTCCATCACAGAGAAGGTGTATTCACTGGGCACCCTTCACAGAGGAAGGACAATCATCTGGACAGCCATCACAGAAGAGCAGCTGTAACTGGGGCACCCAATACAGAGGAGAGCTGTCACTTGGACAACCACAACAAAGGAAGGCCGGTCAGTGGGGCATTAATTTCACCATACCTAACCCTAACTCTTCACAGAGGACTGCTAATCATTGGTAAAAACCAAGAAGGGCTGGCTTTGTGGCACCCATTACACAGAAAATTTAGTCACTGGAGTAACTAATGTGGAGGAGGACCAGTCATTGAAACAACCTTAATAGGGGAAGGCTAGTAACTGGGACAAATTTGAGGGTAGATGGTTCTCCACTGTGACACCAATCACAGAAGAGACCCAGTCAATGGGGCAACCATAATCGAGAAGAGCCAGTCACTGAGGCACCCATTTGGAGGAGGACCAGTCACTGTGGTTCCAATCACAAAAAAAGTCCTGTATCTGGTGCACTCATATTAGAAGAGAACCTTTAACTGGAGCACCCAACTTAGAAGAGGCCCGGTCACTCGTGCACTCAAAATGATTGAAGTCATACCAATGCAGCACTGATCAAAGAGGAAGAACAATCACTGAGTCACTAAGCAATAGAGGAGGGTGAGTCACTGGTTCACCCATTGTGTATAAGAGCCCATCACTGCGAAAACCATCACAGATAAGGTAGAGTCACTGTGGCAACCAGAACACAGGATGTCCATTTACTAAGGCACTCATCAAAGTGGAGCAGCAGTCACTGGGGCACCCATCACAGAGCAGAACCAATGTGGCACCAATCACATAACAGGTCCAGTCAAAAAGGCAAGTGTTGTTTGGAGGGCTAAACATTGGGACAAAAATCACAGAATAAGGTCAGTAACTCAGGCATTTCTCATATAGTAGGACCAGTCACTGGGACACATATTGCAGATGAGGGTCAGTCACTGTGGAACGCATTGCATAGGTGGGACAGTGATGGGGCACTACTCACAGTTGAGGGCCTGTCACTGGGACACCTAATAAAAGTAAGGTTGGTAATTGCAGAACCTATCACAAAGAAGGACAAGTCATTAGGACTCCCATTATGGAGGAGGCCCATCAAGTGAGACATGCATCTAAGAGCCAGGCTAGTCACTGGGGTAAACCTTATGTAGGAGGGTCACATGTGGGGGCTTAATTCTTAGAAGGACTTGTCACCTGGTACTAATTATGGCTATTGATTATGGGGACTTCATTATGGAGGAGACCTGCTATTGAGTCAGCCAACACAGAGGAGAGCTAGTCACTAGGGCACCCATTATGAAGGTCTAATCACTGAGTCACCGATTATATAGGAGACCAAGTCTCTGGGACAGCAATCACAGAGAAAACCTAACCACTGGGGCACTGATCACAGAGGAGGATCAGTCACTGGATCATATTTTCCAGAGGGCCATTCTGAGTCTCACATCTTAGAGGAATGCCAGTCACTGGGCACTCATCATAGGAAATGTGTAGTTCCCTGGGCACCCATCACAAAGGGCAGTCTGTCAATTTTGCAACCATCACAGAAGAGTGCCATTCATTAGAGCACCCTTCACTGAGGAGGCTATTGTCCAGGTCAACTATCATAGAGGACAGACAATGGGACACCCATCACAAAAAAAGGGGCTATTCACAGGGGTATGCCTCACAGAGGAGGACTAGTCACTTGTACACCCAACAAATAGTAAAAATCACTGTGGAAGCCATGACAAAGGAGTGCCTTAACTGGACACACATAATGAAGGGTCAGTCATTTGAACAATCTTCACAGAGCAGTCCCGGTCATTGGACACCCATAAGAGAAGTGACCCAGTCACTGGGCACCAAACACAAGGAAGGCCTGTCACTGGTGGACACATTACTGAGGATGAAGTCACCTAGGCAACCATCATTGAAAAGGACCAGTCACTGGGGCACCCGTTATTGAGAAGGCCAATTCACAGGGGCACTCATCACAGAGGAGGCAGAATCACTAAGGGTTGTATCAAAGAGGAGAGTCAATTATAAATACACCCACCACAGAGGAGAGCCAGTCACTTGGGCCCACTTTAGAAGGAGGCATAGTCCATAAGGCAACCATTATAGTGGAGGGCTAGTCCTCTGTGCACATATCACAGGGAAGACCGAGAAACTGAGGCACCAATTTCAGAGTAGGGCCAATCACTGAGATATGAATCACAGAGGAGTACCACTCACATGGGCACACATTAGATGGAGGATGAAACACTGGGGTACTGATCAGAGAGAAGGGACAGTCACTAGGGAACCCATCCTAGAATAAACCCAGCCAAAGGCGCAATCACTGCAGAGGAGGTGTAGTCACTGAGACACATATCACAGAGGAAGCCAGTCCCTGCATATTCATCACATATGAGAATCAGCCACCAGGGGACTGATTACAGAGGAGAGTCAGTAGGTAAAGTACTAATCACAGAGGAGGTCCATTGATGCACCAAACACAGAAATGAGAGTCACTGAGGCACTCATTACAAAGGAGAGGCAGTTACTAGCATAGCCATTAGAGAAGAGGGCCAGTCACTGGGGCACCCATCACAGAGGAGGACAAGACAATGGGAACCCAACACAAATGAATGACAGTCACTGGAGCACCCATCATAGAAGAGGACCAGTCACTGTTGCACACATAATAGAGAAGGATCAGTCACTGTTGCACCCATTGCAGTGGTGGGCCAGTCATGGTGGTGCACCTCTCAGAGGAGTGTTAATTACTGGTCATGCATTATATAGATTATGTCCAGTTTCTAGGGCATCCATAACAGAGCAGATCCAGTCACTAGTTCAGCCATCACAGAGGAGAGTCATACACTTTGACACGAATCATAGAGGATGGCCAGTCACTTGGGCATCAATCACAGACGAGATCTAGTGACTATGGCACCCAAAATGTAAAAGGCCTAGTCACTAATATATCCAGCACAAAAGGTGACTGGTGTACCATTACATGTGAAAACCAGCAAAGGTGCAACAACCACAGATGTGGCATAATTCACTACTCATGAATTATAAAGGAGACAATGTCACTGGGAATTAAATCAACAATAAGTGTCAGTCATTAAGGCAACCATTATGGAGGAGGTGCAGTAACTGGGACACACATCACAGAGGTAGGCTAGCCACTAGGGTAAACATTGCGAAGGAGGGTCAGTCAATGGGACACCAATCACAGAGGAGACAGTCAGTGGATAATGGAGAAAGCATAATTACTTGGACATCAATTATGGAGGATGACCAGTTACTGGAACACCGTTCAAGTAGGATGACTATTGAATGTGGCACCTAGTTTGCAAGGAGAGCAAGTCACTGGAGTACCAATCAAGAAAGAGGCAAAGTCACTGAAGTACATACAATGGAGGAGGACCAGTCAATAGAAAACCTTTCAAAGATGATGGCCAGCCACAGGGGCACCCATAATGGAGGAGGCCCAGAAACTGAAGCACCAGTCACCATAGAGGTTTTGTCACTGGGTGCCCATTTTCCAAGAGGCCCAGTTACTAGGACTCACATCAGAGAAGAAGGCTAGTCGCTGGGATACATACCACAGAAGTTGGTCAGTCATTGAGGACCCAATAACAGAGGAGGCCACGTCACTGGGGTACCCATCACAGAAGGAGACCAGTCACATAGCACATATAATGGAGAAGGCCCAGTCACTGGACATAAACACAGAGGAGAGAAAGTCATTGGGATGCCAACAACAGAGTACGATCAGTCACTGGGCATTTTTAGCAGACCTTCACAAGGGCACAGATCACAGAGGTGGGCTAGTCAGAAAGGCACCCATCACAGATGGAGGTTAGTCACTAAGACTTGCATCACAGAAGACGGTTTGGCACGTGGCATGCATCATAGAGGAAAGATTGTCACTGGAACACCAATTATGGAAGAAAGGCAATGTGACTCTCATCTCAGAGTAGAACCTGTCACTGGTGCACCCAATAGAGAGATGATGCATTCACTGTGCTTCAATTACAGAAGAGAACCTGTCACTGGAGAATTTATTACAAAGGAGAGACATTCATGGAGCACTCATAACATAGGAGGTCCAGTCCTGGTGCACCCATCACAGAGACAGGATAGTAATAGGGACACCCTGCATAGAGGAAGGTTAATAACTGAAAAACCCAGCACAGTGGAGAAGTACTCACTATGGCGCTCATTACAGAGGAGAACCAGTCAATGGTGCACCCATGATGGATAATGGTCAGTCATTAGGAGAACATTCACAGAGGAGGGCTTGTCACCTGGGCAATTATTATGGGGAATGTCTGTCACTGTGCTACCATTTAAAAAGGATGGCCTGTCACTGTTTCATCTATAACTTAAGAGGACCATTTTATGAGGTACACATCACAGAAGAGTGTCAATCAATGGACATCTATCAAAGAGTAGCTCAAGTCCCTGCTACACCCATTATGAAGTATGGTTAGTCACTGAGGCAGCTAACACAGATTACATCCAGTCACTTGGACAACCATCAAAAAGAAGAGGTCCTCAATGGGGGAACACATTACAGTGAAGTGCTAGTCACTAGCGCATATATTGTATATGAAAGCTAGTCACAGGGGCACACATCACAGAGTAGGGCAAGTGCTGGGCACTCAACCCACAAGGGTACAGTCACTAGAGCACCCATAATAGAGAAGGGCCTGTTAATAGGGCACCCATCAGTCTTGGGGGCAGCCTGCACTAAGAATGGAATGGAATGTAACTGGGGCACCAGTAACAGAAGATGACCATTCACTTGGGAACCCATCAGAGATGCTGGCCTGTCATGGGGACACACCTCACAGAGGCAGTCTTTTCACTGGGATACCCATCAGAAAGAATGGGTAGACACTGAAGCACACATCACAGATGAGTAGCATTCTTGGAGAATCCATCACAGAGGAAGGCCAGTCACTAGAACATTCATTGTGAAAGAAGGTTAGTCACTGGGAAAATATTCATACAGTAGGTACAGCGTATGGGAAATCCCTCACAGAAAAATGCCAATCACTGTGAAATTCATCACAGATGAGTACCAGTAACTGGGGCACATATAGAGAAGAGTCAATCATGGTGGCTCCCAAGTTAGAGTAGAGCTAGGCACTGAGACAAGCATCACGAAGGTGAGCTAGTCACTGGAGCATGCAGCAAAGAAGACATTCTGTCATGGGTAACCTGTCATCCTTTAGGAAGTTGCCCAGTCACAGAAGCACCCATCACTGAGGAGAATCAATCACTGGGATAATTATCACAGAGAAGGCCTAGTCACTGTGCACCCATTACAGAGGGTGGTCTGTCACTTGTTACCATTATGGAGAAGACTCAGTCACTGTGGCACCTATCACAAAGGAGGGTCTGCCACTGCTGATCACATCACAATAAGGACCAGTCCCTGGGGCACCCAAAACAAAAAAGGACCAGTCACTGGGGCACACGATACGCAGGAGCCCAAGTCATTGGGTCAACTACAACAGAGCAGAGTCATAATTGGGATACACAACCAAAGGAGAAACTATCACTGGCCAACCCATCTCAGAGGAGGGCTAGTCAATAGAGCATGCATTATGAATGAAGTTTAGTCACTGGGCTACCCATCACAGAGAAAGCACAGTCAATGGGCCACCCATAGGGGGAGGCCCAGATGCTGGAGCAGCATCACAGAGGATCCCCATTCACTGAGATATCCATCACACAGAAAGCCCAGTCACCCAAGCACCTTCTCAGTGCACAGAGCACAGAGGAGACTCAATCACTGGGGTACCCATCAGACAGTAGACATAGTAACTAGGACACCCATCACAGGGAAGAGCCAGCCAACAAGGCATATATTATTAGAAAGGACTAGTCACGGGGGCATCTATCACAGAGCACAGTCACTGGCACATTCATTACAGAAGAAAGCTAAGCACTGGGGCATATATAACAGAGATGAACCAGTCACAGGGACTTTTATCACAGAGGAAATTCAGTCACATAGGCTCTAACTGGGGCACCCATCACAGAGGAAGGGCAGCCACTGAGGCACCCATCACAGAGGAGGCAAATCAGTGGTACAGCCACCACATAGCAGATGTAGTTAGAAAATAATCCATCACAGAGGCAGGCCAGTCACTAGGACAGTCATCACAGAAGAGGACAAGTCACTTCTGCAACCATCATTGAGAATGGCCGTCACTGGAGCACCCATCAAAGAGGGGCAGTCGCCAGGGCACCAAAAACAAAATAGGGCCAGTCACTTGGGAAACTGCCACAGATGTTGATCACTCATAGGGGCACTCCCCACAGAGGATGGGACACTCATCACAGAGAAGGGCTAGTCATTGTGGCACCCATGACAGAGGATAGCTAGTCACTGGAGCAAACATTATGGAAGAGGGTCATTCACTGGAGCACCCATCACAGTGAAGGAGTAGTCTCTGGAGCATCAATAACAAAAAAGGACCATTCACTTAGGAGCCAAGCACAAAGGCATGCAAGCCAGGAGGCCACCTCTCATAGAGGAGGCCTTGTTACTGGAACAACCATCACAGAAAAGGCTCATTTACTGGAGCACACAGCATTGAGGAGAGTCTGTAATTGAGACAACCATCACAGAGGAGAGGCAGGCACTGTAGCACCCATCACAGAGGAGAGACCAATCACTGGAACTCTCATGACAGAGAACAAGTCACTAAAGAACACACCACAGAGAATGACTTGTCACTAGGGATCCATTAAACAGGAAGCCCAGTTACTGTGATACACATTACAGAGGAGGATCAGTCACTGGGGAATTAATCACAGAGGAGGCACAGTCACTGACGAAACTATCAGAGAGGAGGACCAGTAATTGAGGCATTCACCATTGAGAAATAGTAGTCATGGGGTTATCCATTAGGAGGAGATCAAGACACTGGGGCATCCATCACAAAAGAAGGTCAATCACTGAGGCACTAATCACATAGGAGGCCCAGTCACTGGGATAGCCATCACTAAAGAGGGCCAGTCACTGGGGCATCCAACACAAAGGAGGGCCAATCATTGGCACCTATCACAGAGGAGAGTCAGTCACTTAGCCATCCATCACAGAAAAGGACCAATTACTGTGGCTCCCTTCACAGAGTGGGGCCACTCACTGGGACACTAATTATGAAGAAGGAACATTAACTGGTGCATGGATTACAGAGAAAGTTATGTCTCTGGGGCACTCATAACATTGGAGGGCCAGTCACCGGGACACCAATAACAGATGTGGACTAATCACTGGCACACCTATCATGGAGGAGGCTTCTATACTAAAATTTCACCACAGAAGACAGCTAATCATTGAGGTATCCATTATCTAGGATGGCAAGCCATTGGAACAACAATCAGAGAGGAAACTCAGTCATTGAAGCACCTATTATGGAGGAAACCCAATCACTAGAGCACCCATCAAAGAGGAGGACCAGTCATTGGGACAAACATCACAAGGGAAAACCT
The DNA here is from genome assembly GCA_963574415.1 of Tarsius wallacei. NCBI lineage: Eukaryota > Metazoa > Chordata > Mammalia > Primates > Tarsiidae > Tarsius > Tarsius wallacei. Next base: position 70,719 of record CAUYQG010095607.1, read on the forward strand.
TTCATAGGGCAAACCATTATGGAGAATATGCATTTACTGGGACACTCATCGCAGACAAGAGTTAATTACTAGGGCACCAATTATGGAGGATGCCCAGTCACTGGAACATTAATTACTGATAAGCCCTGTTACTGGGACACACGTAACAGAGGAGGAGTAGTCACTGGGTTATATAATATGCAGTAGACTCAGTCACTGGGACACTCATCACAGAAGATAATCAGTCACAGGGACATTTTCCACAGAGGAAGGTCAGTCACTGGTGCAACTATCACAGAGGAAAACCAGTGACTGGGGCATCCATTATAGAGGATGCCCAGACAGTGAAACCTTTATCAAAGAGAAGTGCTAGTCAATGAGACATTTATCACAAAGGAGGGCTAGCCACTGGGAAAACAATGATGGAGGCCCAACTACTGGAACAAGAATCGCAGAAGAGGACTAGACACTGGGGCACTAATTATGGAGGATGTCCTGTTACTGGAACACCCAACTCAAGAAGGGGTTAGTTACTGAGACAAATCACAGAGGATGCCCATTTGAAAGAGCATATATTACAGAGAAGGCCCATTCACAGTGTCATTCATCACAAAAGAGGCCAATAACTGGGCACACATTATGAAGGTGGCCCAGAAACAGAGGATCTCATCACAGAAGAAGAGTAGACATGGGATCACCAATTTTGTAAGAGAGCCAATTACTAAGACAAGCATCAAAGAAAAATGATAAGTCACTGGGCACCCATCAGAGATGATGGCCAGACATTGGGACACCAATCACAGAGGAGGCTTAGTCACTGGTGCAGCAATGACAGAAGAGGACTACTCACTGGAGTACTGATCACATAGGAAGGTAAGTCACTCGGGCACCAATCACAGGAAGCCTATTCACTGAGGAAGCACATTCACTGTGATACACACAATGAAGGAGTCCCAGGCACTGGAAAAAGTCACAGGCATGGTTAGTTATGAGGTCACCCACTGTAAGCCTAGAAAGTGGTACACCCTTTACAGAGGAGGAATAGTCAATGTGGTACTCCTTATGAAGTAGGTCCAGTCACTAAAACAACCATCAGAGAGGAAAACCACTAGCTAGGGCACTTGTAAAAAAGGAGGGATAGTCACTGGGGCACCCATTATGGAGGAGGTCATGTCTCTGTGACAGCAATCATATAAGAGAACCAATTACTAGGGCACCTATCACAGAAGAGGGCCAGTCATTGGGGGTACCCATTATGAGGGAAGCCCAGTCACTGTAGCAAATATCAGAGAAAAGAGTCAGTCACTGGGACATTCATCACAAAGGAGAATCAATTGCCACGGCACACATCATAGAGGAGAGCCCATCACTAAGGCACCCATCACAGAAAACACATAGTTACTGTGACATCCATCACTAAGGAGAGTCAGTCACTGAGACAAACATTACAGAGGAGACCCAGTCACTGGAGCACCAATCACAAAACAGGGCTTCAAACTGGGGCACCTGTCACAGAAAATGCATATTGGGTGGGTCACCATCAGAGCAGAGAGTGTCACTGAGGCACCCTTCCAAGATAAGCACAATTTACTGATCACCCATTAGGAGGAGGGTCAGCCATTAAGGCACCAATCACAGAGAAAGACTAGTCACTGAGGCATTCATCCAAGAGAAGGCCAGTTACTGAGCACCCATCAATAAACAGTGCCAGTCATTGTGGCACCTATTAGGAGAAGGGCGAGTCTCTGTGGCACTGATCACAGAGATGGGAGAGTTGCTGAGGCATCCATCACAGTTGAGAGCCAGTTCACTGCGACTCCATTGAAAAGTAAAGTTGCTACTGAGGTACCCATCTCAGAAGGGTGCCAGTCACTGAAGCATTAATCCCAGAGGGGGAGTAGTCACTGAGGCATTCATCACAGAGTTGGGATAGTCACTGAGGCACCCACCCCAGAGAAGAACCAGTCCTTGGAAAATCCATCACAGAGAAAGGAAAGTAAATAAGTCACCCATCACAGAAGATAATCCACTATTGTGACATCATCAGAAAGGAGGACTCGTGTCAGGGACACCAATCACAGAGGAAGACCAGTCATGGATGCACAAATTATAGAAGATGCCTAGGCATGAAGTCAACAATCACAAAGGAGACCCATTCATTGGGGCGCCCATTACACAGGAGGCCCAGTCACTGTGGGCCCATCACAGAGAAGGATAGTCACTGAAACCCATTATCAAAGAGGCCCAATTATTAGGGCAAGCACCATAGAGTAGTCACTGGGACACCTATAACAGAGGAGGTGTAGTCTCTGGGGAACCCATCACAGAGGAGAGCCTGTCACTAGGACAGCCATCACAGAAGAGGATCAGTTACTGGGGAGCCCACCATAGAGAAAGGCCAGTCATTGGCGCAACCATCACAGCAGAGGGGTAATCATTGGGGCACTAATAGCAGAAGAGTTCTAGTTGCTTGTGCACAAATCACAGATACAGAAAAGTCACTGGGGCAATCTTTATAGAGGAGGCATAATTACCAGGGCAAAGTGACTTCACAGAGAAGGGTTAGTCACTGAAGAACCCATAAAAGAGAAGAGGGGCCTCACTGGGGTATCCATCACAGAGTATGACCAGAAACCGAGGCACTCATCACAGTGAGGGCCATTCACAAAAGCACATTTAACAGAATAGGGTCAGAATCGTGGCCACCCAACATAAAGGAGGGATGTGACACCCATCATAGATGACAGCCAGTCGCTGCGGCACCCATCACAGAGAAGAACCTATCATACTTGAACCCATAATGGAGGTGGACCAGTCACTGAAATAATCACAGGGAAGGGTCAGTCATTGGAGAACCCATCAAAGAAGCTGGCTTGTCACTGGGACACCCATCTCAGAGGAGGATCACTCACAGAGGCACCCATCAAAATGAAGGACTGTCACAAAGCTACCCATCACAGAAAAGTCATAGTCACTTGGACACCCTCACAGAGGAAATCTTGTCACTGAGGCAGCCATCACAGAGAAGGCTCAATAATTGAGGCATCCATCATAGATGAAGGTCACTCACTAGGGCACCCATCATAGAGGAGGGCCAGTCACTTGTACAAAAATCTAAAAGGAGTCTTATTCCCTGAGGCACCCAACAAAAAGCAGTGCTAGGCACTAAGGTACCCATCAGAGAGGAGGGCCAATTACTAAGGCACCCATTATGGATGAGTGCTAGTCACTTTGGTATACATTGCAGAATAGGACTAGTCACTGGGCCACCTATCCCAAATTAAGGTCAGTCAATTGGACACACATTACAGAAGAGGAGCAGTCACTGGGGCACCCATAACAGAGGAAGGTCAGCGAGTTGTACACACACCACAGATGTGGGCCAATCAAAGGGGCACCCGTAATAGAGGACAATCATCAAAGAGGGGGAATAGTCATTGTGGTACCCTTTACAGAGGAAAGCTTGTCACTGGGTCACCCATTATGGAGGCGGGCCAATCACTGAAACAATTATCAGAGAAGAGAACCATTCAGTGGAGCACCCATCATTAAGAAGGGCCAGTCACAGGGACACCCATTGTAGAGGAGGGGCACTCACTGGCGTATCAATCACAGAGCATGACCAGAAACTGTGGCACTCATCAATGTGAGGGCTATTGATGAATGCTCATATAACAGAGGAGGATAGTCTCTTTGTCACTCAACAAAAAAAGGACTTGTCATTGTGGTACCCATCACAGAGGACAGCCAGTCACTGTAGCACCCATGACGGAGGAGAGCTGGTAACTGGGACACCGATTACAGAGGTGGACCAGTCACTGGGGCACACACTACAGAGGTGGGTCAGTAGTTGAAACATTCACTATAAAGGATGGCTAGTCACTTGGGCACCCATTACGGAGAAAGGTAATTATTTGGGACACTCAACACAGAGGAGGACAAATCACTAAGGTGTCAATCACATTGGAAGGTCAGTCAATGGGGCATTCATCACAGAGGAGTGCTAGTCACTGGGACTACCTTTCTCTAGGAGACTCAGTCATTGGGGCAGTGACCACAGAGAAAAACTAGTCACTGGGACACCCATCACAGAGGAAAATAAATCACTGAACATCTATTACAGAGGATGGCCAGTCACTGGGACACACATTATAGAGAAGTCCCATTCACAGAAGAATCCATTACTGAAGGTTGCCAGTCAGTGGGATGCATATCATAGAAGACAATCACTGGGGTACCAATCAAAAACAAGGCCAGTTTTTGGTGCATCCATCACAAAGGAGGACTACTTACTTGGTCACTCATTATGGAGGAGGCACAGTAACAGATACCATCACAGAGGAAGGCCAGTGACTGGTATACAAATGACAGAGGAGTTTCAGTCTATGGGCACACAGCAGGACCAGTTACTAGGGCATACATTATAGAGGAGTGCTAGTTGCTGGGACATCCAACAGAGAAGAGATTCAGTCACTGGAGCACCCATAACAGAAGAATGTTAGGGACTGACACACCAAGTATTGAGAAATGCGTTATTGGGGGAGAAACTATAAAAGGCAGAGACTGACACTGGGATAAACATGACAGAAACAGAATAGTTACAGCCTTACTAGGGGAGACAGTTCCTGGGACAACCATCATAGATAACTACCAGTCATGGAGGCATCTATCGCTGTGGAAAGTGAGTCACTGGGGCAACCATCACAGAAAAGTTCCAATCACTGAAGCGTCCATGATCTGTTTAAATTCCCAATAGGTAAGAAGTTGACAAACCTATAATCAGGATTCCTTTAAAGCATAGAAAAATATATATTAAATAAACCAACCAGGTTTTTCCCCCCCAACAGATAGCTGAAGGATCTACCCATCCAAAGAGTTTGTAGTATAACCAATGATTCTATCATCAAACACTTTTTCCATTTATTTGTTTATTTAGTTATTTGTGTAAAACACTTTCACAAAGAAAAAAGATTGCCAAAATGCCTTTGAAAGTATCTGAGAGAGAAACTTAGATATTCTCAATGACTTAAAGGAGGAAATACAGATGTGCCACTGTAAGAATATTGGAGTGGCCAGGCATGGTGGCTCACGACTATAATTCCAGCCCTTTAAGAGGCAGAGATGAAAGGATTGCCTAAGATCACGTTTTGGAGACTAGCCAGAGCAACTTTGTGAGACCTAATGGCTAATTTTAAAATGGCTAATTTTAAAAATTAGCCAGGCTCAGTGGCTCAGCCTGTAATCCCACACCTTGGAAGGCTGAGGTGAGTGGATTGCCTGAGCCCGCGGGTTTGAGACCCACCTGGGCAACTTGGCGAGACCTCATTTCTACAACAAATCAAAAATTCAGCTGGGCCTGGTAGCAGGTGCCTGGAATTCTGGCTACTAGGAAGACTGAGGTGGAAGGATTGCCGAAGCCCAGGAGGTCGAGGCTGTGGTGGCCGGGAGTGGCCACTGCACTCCAGTCTGGGCAACAGAGTGAAATTTCAACTCAAAAAAAAAAATTAAAAATTAATGGGATATGTTAGTGCTTGCCTGTAGTACCAGCCTTTTGGATCAGTGAGGCAGAAGGATCCCCTGAATCCAAAATGTCAAGACTGCAGTGGCCAAGAGCATGCCATTGCACTTCAGCCTGAGCAACAGAGTGAGAATCCAACTCAAAAAAAAAAAGGAATATAGGCAAAACATTAAACATTTGAGTAAACACCCACATCCTACATAAACCATTCATACAAACACCCACAATATTGGAATTTTGTTTCTCTGTGCCGGCCAGGTAAGGCACAGCAGTACTCTGACTTAGTAGGCCAACTGGCATACATTTGTAACAACATCTATGAAGAGAGGGTGAAACAACAGTCTTTATTCTAAAACATATTAACAATCTTTTTTCATTAAATCACAGTGTTGATAAAATAACTCCAATAATTTGGTTACAAAACACGGACGCCCAACTACAGTGGCATCCATAAAGGAATGAGCTAATTACTGTGGCACACATTATGTAAGCGACACAGTCACTGGGACAATGATAAGAGATGAAAGCTAGTCAGTGGGATACCAATCAAGGAGGAGTATCAATCATTGTGAGCACCAGTGGCTGGCCCTCTTCTGTGATGAATCCCATTGCAATGGGTGTCCCGGTGATTAGGTTTCTTCTATGATTTCTGTCCAATGTGACAGGGGCTCCTATATAATTTAAGAGTCTCACTGAATGGGCCAATTCCATAATGTGTTCCCCGTTGACTGGATCTCCTCTATGATTCATGCCCCAGTGCTTTATTTCCCTGTGTGATCGATGCCATAGTGACTGGCTCTTCTTTATAATATGTACGGTAGTAATTAGCCCTCTTCTGTGATTGATGCCCAAGTGACTAGTCTTCCACCGTGATGACTGCCACAGTGACTTTCATTCTTTGTGAAGGGTGCCTCAGTGAATTTGCCTCCTCTCTGATTGGTGCCCTTTGACTGGTCTTCATATGTGATGAGTGCCCCAGTGACTAGTTTTCCTGTGATGGGTGTATCAATGACTAGACCTCCGCCATTTTGGTGTGTCACAGTGACTGTCCCTCTTCTGTGATATCTGTCCCAATGACTTGATATCTTCTGTGAGAGCTGCCAGTGACTACACTGCCTTTGTAATAGGTGTCTCAGTGATTGGCCTTCATCTGTGATGGGTGCCCAGTGACTGGTGCTCTCCAGTAATAGCTGTCTCAGTTACAGCCCCTCCTCTGTGATTTATTCTTCAGTTACTGGCTCTGTTTTCTGATGTGTTTCCCTGTGATTGGACTTCCTCTAAGATCCCCACCCAGTGAATGACTATCCTATGTAATCAATCTCACAGTGACTGGCCATCATCTCTGATGGGTAGGTACCCAAGGTTCTGGCCTCCCCTGTAAGTGGTGCCTAATTGTCTCTCCATTGTTATAGATGCCCCAGTGACTGGACTCCTCTATGACGGGTGCCCCAGTGAATTACTCTTTTCTGTGATGGGTGATAGAGTAATTGGATTCCTTCAGTGATGGGTGTCCAAGTGACTGTCCTGCATACATAATAGGTGCCCTGGGTTTTGGCCCTTATCTGCTTTGGGAGACCCAATGACTAGTTCTCCAATATAATGCGTGCCAACTCTGGTGATGGGTGTCCCTGTTTCCCAACTTCCTCCATATCTGTGCTGCAGTGATTTTCCCTTTTCTGTGATGCATGCCCCAGTGATATGCCTTCCTTTATTATGAATGCTCTGATGACTGCTCCACCTCTGTTTTGGGTCCCAGTGATTGGCCTGTCTGTGATGAGTGTCCCAGTGACTGTCCCTCTTCTGTGATGGCAGTACCAGGGACTAGCCCTTCTCTGTGATGAATGTCTCAGTGTCTGTCTCTACTATTTGTTATACGCCCCAGTGGTAGGCCCACCTCTGTGATGGATGTCTCAGTGTCTGTCTCTACTATGTGTTATGTGCCCCAGTGGTTGGACCACCTCTGTGCTAGGTACCTCAGTAACTGTGTCTCCTTTGTGATGTGTCCCCAGGTGACTAATCCTTCTCAGTAATGTGTTAACAAGTGACTGTTCCTTCACCAAATGTGTGCCGAGTGACTGGCTTTCCTCTGTGATGGGAGCCTATGTGAATATCCCTCATGCATAATAGATTCCCTATTGACTAGCTCTCCTCTGTGATGGGTGTCCCAATAACTGTCTCTTATCTGTGATAGATGTCCCAGTGATTTGCTCACCTTTGTGAAATGTTTCTGCAACAGGGTCACCTCCATACTGGGTATCCCCTTGGCTGGCTCTCCACTGTGATGGGTTTTCCAGTGACCCATCTTGCACCAGTGACAGGTCTCCCCTGTAATTGGTGCCTCATTGACTGGGTTTCCTCCATAATGTGTAGCAGTGACTTGCCCTCCTCCTCTATAAGTGACCCTATTACTGGGACTTCTCTATGATAGGTGCCCTAGTGACCAGCCCTTCACTGTATTGGTTGCATCAATGATGAGCCCTCTTCTTTGTACATTGTCCCTATAACTGTCTCTCCTCCATTATGGATGCCCCAGTGGCTGACCTTCTGCTGTTTTGGGTTAACCCATGCCACAATGTTCAGCCCTCCTCTGTGTGGGTTTACTGGTTACTAGCTCTCCACTTTGCAGGTTACAGTCTTAACTAGAATGCTTCTATTAAGGGTGCCACTGTGACTTGCCCCCTTCTTTTATGGTTAGCCCATTTACTGTCTCTCCTCTGTAATGGGTGCCCCAGGGACTTGCCATCTTCTGTGATGACTGTCCCAGTGATTGGCCCTCCTCTGTGATGCTAATCAATTATCCCCTTTCCTTAGTTATGGGTACCCAAATGACTGTGATGTGTGCCTGAGTGAGTGGTACTCCTCTCTGAAAAAGGTCCCAGCGACTGATCTTCCTCTGTGATCTGGGCCCCAGTGACTAACTTTTTCTTGTTATGATCTCAGATACATGGGCTACTATATAATGGACACCATCACAGAAGACAGTCAGTAAATGGGTCACACTTCACAGAGGATGCCTATTGACTTTGAGACCAAATTTAAAGGAGGAGGAGGAGAAGTCACCTGGGTATTAATTACAAAGGAAGCCTGATCAGTGGAGTACCTGTTATGGAGGAGACCCATAATAATGTATGCCTCAGTTACTAGCCCTGCTCCATTATAGTTGCCACAGTGACTGTGTTTACTGGGTGATCCTCCTTCATTATGGGTACCCCAGTGACTGGCCCTCCTCTATTATGGGCACCACAGTAGCAGGGCTTCCACTCTGAATGGTGCCCAGTATTTTGTCCTCATCCATAATGGTTATCAATATTACTGTACCTTCTCTGTCATGAGTGTCCCAATTGTACAGTCTTCTACAAAATTGGTGGATTAGTGACTGGCCCTCCTTTTTGTTGACCATATCAGCAATTGGGCCTCCTCCATAACCTGTGTCACATTGATTCTGCCTCTGTGATTGGTGGCCATGTGACTGGCCACAGTGAATTGCTCTCCTCTATGATAGAAGTAACATTGACTGAGTGTCCTCCACTTTTGGTGAAAAGTGCCCTAGTTACTGGCTCTCTTCTGTGATTAGTATTCAGTGACAGATGAGCATCTGTGATATATACCCCAATGACTGGGCCTTCTCTATAATAGGTGCCTCAGTGAATACCCCTCCTCTTGCTTCTGTAAGATTGGTGCCCCAGTGACTGTTCCTCTTTTGTGTTGAGTGCCCCAGTGAAAGACCCTCACAGTGAGTGGTCCTCTTCTGTTATGGGTGCCTCAGTGATTGTCCCTTCTCTGCCTTTGGCACTGCATTGACTGTCTATCATCTGCAATCGGTGCTCCAATGATTGACTGTCCTCTGCAATTGGTGCTCATTTGTGATGGATACCCTAGTGACTGACCACTTCTGTGATAGGCGACCTAGAGAATGGCCCTCTACTATAATGGCTGTGCTGGTGGCTAAGAGTCTGCTGTGATTGCTGCCCAAGTGACTATGTCTTCTCTTTGATGAATACCCCAATAATTGGACTTTTTTCTAATGGGTGCCATAGTGACTGGCCCACTGTTGTGATTGATCCATCTGTGACTGGTCCCTTTCTGTGACAGATGCCACAATGACTACACCTTCTCTGTGATGGGTGCCCCACAACAGCCCTCATCCATAATGGATACTCTAGTCATTAAACCACCTATTTGAGGAGCTCGCCAGTGACTGTCTCTCCTCTGTTATGAGTGACCTTTTGACTGGCTCTCCTCTGTGTTATTTGCCATATTGATTGGTTTCCCTCCAAAATGGATGCCCCAGTTACTGGTCGTCTTCTGTGATGGGTTACCTAGTGACTGAGCCTCCTTAACAATGGGTGCCATGGTGACAGACCTTCCTTCATTTTTTTTTTTTTGAGTTGGAGTCTTACTCTGTCACCCAGACTGGAGTGCAGTGGCCGCTCGCAGCCACTGCAGCCTCAACCAGCTAGGCTCCAGCAATCCTTCTGCCTCAGCCTTCCAAGTAGCTGGAACTACAGGCATGCGCTACCATGCCCAGCTAATTTTTGATTATTGTAGAGATTAGGTCTCACCAACTTACTCAGGCGGGTCTTAAACCCGTGGGCTCAGGCAATCCACTCACCTCAGCCTCTCAAGGCACAGGATTACAAACTGAGCCACCGAGCCCGGCTCCTCCTTCATTATTGATGCCCCAGTGACTGAATCTCCTTTTTTATTGGTGACCCAGTGACTGGCTGTTCACCATAATTGTTGAATCATTGACTAGCCCTACTGTGTGAAGGTTGTCCCAATGACTGGCACTCTTCCATAATGAGTGCCCAAGGATTGGTTCTCCTCTGTTATGTGTGCCACAGTGAGTACTCCACCGTGATGAGTTTGCAATGACTAGCACCCTCTGTGATGGGTACACCAGTGATTGATTATCCTCTGTGATTGATGTCTCAGTGACTGACTCTTCTCTGTGATTAATGACTCAGTAAATGAGACTTTTCAATAATGGGTGCCCCAGTAACTGGCCTTGCTCTGTGTTGGGTGCCCGTTTCTATCTTTTCTCTGTGATCACTATTCCAGTAATTGAATCTCCTACATAACGGGTCCCAGAGTGACCATCCATCCTCAATTTTGGATGTCCCAATGACAATGCATCCTCACTAATTGTACAGTAACAGTTCTACATCCAAAGTGAGTGTCATAGTGACTCACCCTCCTCTGTGATGGGTGTACCAGTAACTGATCCACCTCCATAATGTGTCCCCATGACTGGTTCTCCACTCTTATGGGTTTATCAGTCACTAGCCTCATCTTTGATGGGTGTTCCAATAACTGGACTTTCCTCATAATTGGTGTACCAGTGACTAGCACTCTTCTGTGAAAGGTGCCCCTCTGATTGGCTCTCCTATGTAGTGGGTGACCTAATGACTGAATATCCCCTGTGATGTCTACCCCAGTGATTGCCCCTTCTCAATAGTGAGTGCCTCAGTAACTGGACATCCTCTTTAATTGGGGCACTAGTGACTAATGCTCCTCTATAACGTTTGCCACATTGACTAACTCTCCTCAGTGATGATTTTCCCAGTTAATGGCCTCTGCAATAAAGTGTGTCCCAGAGACTAGGCCTCCTTTTTGATGTGTGTCAATTTGACTGGCAGTCTTTTTGTTGGATCTTGAATTAACTGGCCCTCCTTTTTAATGGTTGTCCCAGTAACTTACACTTTTTCATAATAGGTGCCTCAGTGACTGGACTTTCTTTGTCGTTTGTAACACAGTGACAGATCTTCTTTCCTGATTGGTCTCCCAGTGACAAGCTCTCCTCAGTGCTGTTTTTTTTTTTGTGACTAGTCCTCCTATGAGATAGGTGCCACTTTGGTGCCTCATGAATTGGTCTCCTCTGTGATCAGTGCTCCAGTGACTGGCTATCCTCTGTGATTTATGCCACATTGACTGACCCTTCTCTGTGACGTGTGCCCCAGTGACTGAGCCTTCTCTGTGATGGCAAATCCAATGGTGGTCCCTCTTTGTAATTAGTGTCTCAGTGACTGGCCCTCCATCTAATGGGTGCCCAAAGAACTTGACCTCTTCTGTTGGTACCCGGCCATGGAGGCCAACTGAACCCTAGAAATCAGGAAGGGTCAAAGACCCCGAGACCGTTAGAATGTGTTCGGGAGCTGTTGACACCATTACCTTCCCCTCTAATATTTAGCATACTTAGCCAGAAGTAACTCTGATGATCTAAGCATGAGGCTTTGAAACTACAGCAGGCATGGTTAACTGTGAAAGCTCACTGTTTCTGTTTCTCACAGACTGTGGTTTTGGCCATTACATAAGCATAATTCCAACTCAGGTCACTGTCGAGAGCCTCAATATGTATTACAAGCTTTTTGTATCATAGGTTTTAGTATAGATATATAGAATATAAGATTTTAGAGTAGCCATTTTGTTAAGAGATTGTAATCAGCCCTTCCAAGTAGCCGGAACCACAAGTATGCACTGCCACACCTGCCTAATTTGTTTTATTTATTGTAGAGACAAGGTCTTGCCAAGTTGCCCAGACTGGTTTTAAACTCCCAGGCTCAGGCAATTCTCTCGCCTTAGCCTCCCAAAGTGCTGGGATTACAGGCGTGAGCCACTGTGCCCAGCCTTTTTCTTTATCTTTTAAGGATGAACTAGCATATGTTCTTGTCCCTACGGCCACATTTTCTTGTAATCAGTCAAGAAAATGCTCTAAATTCTGTTAGGATTATATCAACTGCCCTGCGGCTCTCCTGACATCTCTGGAGGGCTTGCTCCACTTGAAATACTGCAAACCAAAATTCTTCTCACTCTTAGAAGTCTTCAGTCTCTACAGTCCACAAGTACAAAATCTGCAGAGGCTCCCAAGACTAGTAAATACTTGAATGCCTAGATGCCATTTCCTACCCAGCAGGATAAAACACACACTCCTGTGAGCATGTCATATCCCAAGTTGCCTTACCCTCAAGATTGCTAGAACATAGCAATCACCAACTCACTCCCATGACTTTTATCAGCTAAGATGTCACCCACGCACCTCTGCTGTCCATGAGACATTTATCCCCAAAGTGCCATCACCTCTTCTTCCATATTTCCAATCATACTTCTCTCTGAAATTTGGGAGATTACTAAGAAACATGAGAGAGATTGATTCTCAAGGACCCTTCTACTGGTGAATTTATTACTTTCTACTTGTTATATTCAGAGACCAGTACTCCGTGATTAAAAATAAGTGAAATACGGCTAGCATTTTAAAAATAAATGCAGCTTTACCATCTGCATTGATGTGCTCCTTGATAAAGATGTGTGTTCATATTCTTTTAATAACTCCACGTCCTATGACTGACTTCTGAGAAAACACTATATTACAAACACCAGGTGGGTCACAGGCCCACTGATGATATCACAGTATAAACCAGTCATAATCCTTCCCATTAAACTTGAGGCATTCACAGTACCCACCACTGATGATGATGAAAGAAAAACATTTTTCTAGAGAAGCAACAACCATTTATGGGAATGTTTGAACTGCCGTTCCGTAAACCCAGACACTTGAGAAGAGTCAGCCATAAACTGAAAAGCTTGAGTATGTGGGAGTGGGTGGAAAGGACATCAAGCAGCCCAAGGTTTTCATGACCTAAGAGTGGACCGTTTGTACATAGTGTGCCTTTTATCATAAATATTTCTACAATCCATTGAGGCGATGATCTCGTTGCTGAAAATGAACACTGAGCTGTAGATCTCTAATGCGTGAGTTTGTGAGAGCTATATTTGTGCATTTGATTGATGGCACTTCCTCAATCACCATTTAATCATTGCTTGCTAAGTTAAAAATTAAATGCGTCAGTTATGCAAGGTAGTTTTGCTGTTCCACGTTTCACTCCACAGCCCATCTCTGACTCCAGCTGCAGCTGGGAGGGACTGGTCCATGCAAGCTCCTAACGTCCCATCTTAAGCGTGAGCCTTTTGTCTGATTTTCTACATCAAGGCCTTCTCGGGGCCAAGGGCTGCTCAGCCCTGCAAAAGCACAGCCTAGGAGCATGCAGGAGTTAAAGTCTCAGGGCACACTCAGTGGGGGATAGGAGCCAGAGATAAGTGCCCCAATCTCCAGTCCTTTAGACGAACAGTCCTGGTAGGCATTCTGTGTTCTTCTCAGAGGGTCTTGCAAAATTGCCACCAGAGTTGTATCTTCAATGACTCACCATAACATTGACCCCTTCTCTCTCCCTGGCTCATTCTCAGCAAGACACTTCCCTGCCATTCCCAAGTTCCCCTCCCAGTGGAAGTACCTGCCCCCAACTGCTAATCTCAGGTTCTGCTCTCAGGAAAACCCAAACAAAGACATGAAATTCGAGGGGAGACCCCCCCAAAATGAAATTATATTTTGGAGTGTGGGCCCCTTGTGGTGCAGGCTTTTCCCACTAGGTAAGTGTTCTAGGAGCCTGTCCACATCAGTATACCAGCTAGCATTGTTGTGAGAGGCTGCATTTGGCTTCAGTGAATTTTTTTGGAGAGTCTTTCAATGCATTTGTCCACTTCGATTGGTGAGTTACGAGCACGCCTGCCCCCATCGCGCTGAGCATTCAGCAGTTTTTAACCAAAAACAGCATGACCCCCATGCCCCGCCCACCCTATTCACCTGACCTCACCCTGAGCGACTGTGTCCTCAAAGGGAAATGTTTTGCCGATGTGGAGGAAGTGAAACAAAAAACGGCAGAAGCACTAAAAAGGCATTGATGAGTTCAAAAACTGTTTCGGGTAGTGGAAAAAACATCTTGATAGGTGTATTATATCAAGTGGAGGGTACTTTGAAGATGACCGAAGTTTAAACACGTAAGAATAAATACGCAATTTTTTATAAATAAATTCCGGTATTTTGGGCTCCCCCCTTGTATCTTAAAATCTAGAGATCTCTAGACAGCAGAAATCTGGGCAATGAAGAAACAGAATCTAGAAGCAGAAATCTTGAAATGGAGGCAGTGAGAGCAACTTGGGAAAATTACCATCTAATCATTAAACAATATCTGTTTAGCACTTACTAAGTGCAAAACACTGTTCCAAGTACTAAAGGCATTGCTCCAGGAACCGGCTGGTAAAAATAGTCATTTATTGAGCTAATATTTGTCAAGCACTTAGGACCGTAGCCAGTACATATTAAGTGCCATGTGTCTATTAAATAAATAGAAAATAGATTAATGTATTAGATCCTAAGTGTCTACTGGTTTTATCTCAAAGTTTAAGCCATTTCTCAGCTTTTCAACAAACAGATATATTTTTAATTAAACTTTTTATTTTGAGATAATTATAGATTCAATGAAGAGAGGTTGGCTAATGGGTACAAACATACAATTCAATAGAAGGAATACATTCTAGTGTAGATAGCAAAGTAAGGTGACTGTAGTTTACAATTTATTATATATTTCAAACTGTCTAGAAAATAAGATTTTAAGTGCTCCCAACATAAAGAAATGATTGAGGTGATGGATATTCTCATAATCCTAATTTGATCATTACACATTGCATGTTTGTATAAAAATATCACAAATACTCAATAAGTCTGTGAAATTATTATACGTCCATAAAGAAAATAAATAATAACAGGAGAGATTCCATGCACCCTTTACCTAAGTTGCTTAATTTTAATTCTATTGCTAATCAGGATTATTCAAATCAAATTCCCTGGTACCTTTTTTTTTTTTGGTCTTGAACTTAGGGTCCAGAACTTTTTTTTAATTGAAGTGAAGTTTACATAACATAAAACTAACCATTAAAGAATGCACAGTTTCTGTTAAATTCATCTGGAAACAGGCCATACTTTCTTGATTCTTTGCATGCTCCGTAATTTCTGTTGAAAACGGCACATTTTTAATATTATAACATGGTAATTCTGGAAATCAGATTCTTCCCCCTTGTTGAGTTTTTTATGTTATTTTGGCTTGCTGTTGGGTAGTAGTGATTTGTTTCTTTCCTTACTTTTCTAAACTATCTGTGTGAAGTCTGCGTTCTTTGCTGAGTGTAGACTCTGAAGTTTTTGTTCCTTCAGCTTGTGTTGATAGATATTGCCTTCAGTGCCTGAAGCCAAAAAAGAGAATAAAAGGAAAGAAAAAGCCTGCCAAGTCTGCAGATTGGCTTTGGATTGGGAAACTCTTAGCCAAGCTGTTTATAACTCTGCATTATCCTGCATTTGTGTGTGCACTGAGTCAAACAAGCAGGCAGAGGTGAAAACGCCGGGTTTTTTCTGACAGGTATCCTATCCTGGGCATGCATGTGGCATTCTAAACTTCCTACTGTGTACAGATGCTTTTCTTTTCTTTCTTTCTTTTTTTTTTTTTTTGATTTTTTTTTTTATTTGAAAGATGTGGGGTACAATTCAGGGTTAGGTATACAAATGGTCATTACACAGGTACACTTGTTGATGAGGTGTGCCCCCTCTCCCTCCAACTGTGCTGCCCATTGAAAGAGGACTGGCTAAAAAAAAGGTGGTACATATACACAAGGGGATATTACG
Source organism: Tarsius wallacei (assembly GCA_963574415.1). Taxonomy (NCBI): domain Eukaryota; kingdom Metazoa; phylum Chordata; class Mammalia; order Primates; family Tarsiidae; genus Tarsius; species Tarsius wallacei. The sequence continues at coordinate 86,723 of CAUYQG010095607.1, forward strand.
CAGTCATAAAGAAGGACAAAATCATAAACTTCGCAGCAACTTGGATAGACTTGGAGTCTATAATACTCAGTGATCCATCACAGAAACAAAGAACTGAGTAGCACAGGAACTTTGCAATGCCCTCATTTACCAAAGAAATTCTCCTTCTGGCTTTTCCTCCCAGGCTGTTGGGTGCCTATTTTCTGCCCCAGATGTAATCTTTTGCCCCAAATATTTTGTAATCAATTGTTCATTTGCCTTGCAGTGTTTTCAAGGATTCCTCTGCATAGCCACTTCTCTGCCTAGAAAGAGTTCTGAGTGAGATGAAACAAAAAACAAGCACCTTACCTTAGTTGCTCAGGCAGCCTCCAGCTAGGTCAAAACAGACAAGCACAGTTTTTTTGAAAATAAAGTCTGTGTTGCTCCCTCCAGGACCAGGGACCAGAGAACAGAGAACACAGGCTGCCAAGCTTAAAACCACCACCAAAACAGACACACATGTGACAGCGGACCAAGCAAAATGCCACAAAGCCGTTATATCATTTTTAAGGTGCCTTTTTTGGGTAAAGCATTTGCTTGCTTGCTTTCTACATACTTTTAGCTATTTTCCAGACTTCTAGCATAACTGCTTCTGACAGGTTTTATGGGGGGGTTTTTTTGCTTGATTTTTTGACGTTTCTGTGAAGAGACAAGCCCTTGGACCCACGTACTCCACCATCTTGCTGACATCATTCTTTCTGACAGTCTGTTGTTGTTGTTGTTTGTTTGTTTGTTTGTTTTGAGTTGGAGTCTCACTCTGTCGCCCAGGCTGGAGTGTAGTGGCACATTCACCACCACCCCAGTGTCAACCTGCTGGGCTCTGGCAACCCGTCCACCTCAGCCTTCCAAGTAGCCAGAACTACAGGTGCGTGCTACCACGCCTGGCTAGTTTTTGATTTACTGTAGAAATGAGGTCTCGCCAAGTAACCCGGGCTAGTCTTGAACCCGAGGTCTCAGGCAATTCACTTGCCTCAGCCTCCCAAAGTGCTGGGATTGCAGGCTGATGCAGGGGACCAGCCCCGTGGAGAGATTGGGGTCCCTGAACGATGTGGCGGCGTCGGCGATTGTCCCTGGAGAACAAAGAAACTGGACTCCTGTCTAATGCAGGAGTCGATACCCTGGAAACTGGACTCTTGTCTAGTGCAAGAGCCAATACACTGGGCTCCCGTCTAGTACAGGAGCCGATTCTGCAGGAGAGATAGACATAGAGAGAGAGAGAAAGAGAGAGAAAGAGAGAGAAAGAAAGAGAAAGAAAAAGAATGGACCACTGTTCAAACGGATTTGAGCAGAAGCCGTTTAATGGAGGTCTCCATGTTCCTTTTATCCCAAATTTTCACGGGTTAAATCACAAGACTTTCACGTGAGCACAAAGCCGGGTGGATGAGGGGTGCCCCCCC
>CAUYQG010095610.1:0-12682 GCA_963574415.1 Tarsius wallacei
TGTACCGTATTAAAGGCTCCCAAATGTGATCTGAGTTTGAACTGTGTTGAGTTAAAGCCAAAACCGCAGTCTATGAGAAACGGGAACAATGGACTCCTGAAGTAAGCCATGCCTGTCATATTCTCAGAGCTTTAAGTTTCACCAAAGTCCCTGTCAGTGGAACATGCCAAACAGTAAAGTAGGGAAGTGGGCCTTCAGCTCCTGAACTCATTCTGATGGTCTCAGGGTCCGCAACCAGCCTGAATTTCTAAAGCTCAGGCGAGTCTCAACGCTGGCTCCCTACAAAGTAGAAAGCAGGATGGCCATTGTTTCTGTGGAACCCTGAAGGTTACACATGGTATTGTTGAATCCTGTGAGTTGGGACATCTTTAGCATATCAGAGAAGATAGAAGAGTGTATGTGCTGAGAGCCATGAAGCCAAAGGTATTCCGCCATTTTGACCTGTAAAAAGAGCCACTTCGTTTATTTATAGAGTGTTATTGCAGTGGCTGCTCAGTTCACAATAATCCAGTCCAGGCAGCAGCTCCCATGTGGCAGGGGCCATGGCACTGTCTGCATGACTATCCCCCCAAATGGCCTTCACTGATAGATCAGGAGTAAGCACTTAATACAGTCTGATCCACCCAAATATCCAACCAAAAGCAGGGAAAGATAGAGAAACAAAGTTATCAAAGCTCAGTCACAATAATGGCAGCTGTCCAGGTAGAAAATCTAAGCACTTTAGCTCTTTTGTGTCTTGGAATCTCCTTAAATTTTGCTTTTCCGTTCCACGTTACTGACGCTCCTCTTCTATTCCAGCAGATGCTTGAATGTCGTTCTAATTATTTTACTTTTTTTCTTAACCTAACCAGGGTCAGATATTGTCATTCAAAATAGAGAAATATAAACAAATGCAGGTTGGGTATGGTCGCTCACACCTGTAATCCAGCATTTTGGGAGACCTCAGCAGGTGTCTTGCTTGAAGCTAGGAGTTTAAGACTAGCCTGGGCAACAAAGAAAGACCCCTATCTCTAATAAAAAAACAAACAAACAAACAAATGCAAATATTTGGTACTATAACAGATTTTCTGAGTTCTTTGAATATAGGAATCCTTTATACTTGCTCACCATTATATCACCAGTGCTAGTAAAGTCTTAGTCGTAGAACAGGAGTTCTACAAACAGAGAAAAGACAGGTAAATATGAAAATGAAAGGGAAAATAAAAGATACATGAACTAAAAGCGACATTTTGCTTTTACTTTGCTTTTATCTTCATTTGGGAGAGGGAAGATACAAAGTTTTTATTTAATAGTTTAAAAAAAACTGTCAAGCAGTCACTAAGAGTGTAACCAGAAGACTATGGGATCAAGTTTCCCAAAATTATTTAATAACCTCAGATACAAGAAATATTTGTCAAGTTAGCCCTAACCTTGAAAGCTCTAATGCTAAAAACCGGGGAATATCTTAGAGAAAAGCTAAACCTAAGAACTCTGGCTTTTTGGAAAATTCCTTGTCACAATTATTTGGCCTTCCAAATGGTCAATGAAACCATCTGGCTTTTGGCATCATTTTAAAAGGCTAGTCTTGACAATCACCTATGAAAGTACCTAATAAAAGCTGTGTTTGACAGTCTCAATTTAAAACCAACTGAGATAGAGTTAGAAATAAAGTCAAGAGAAATGGTCTTGCTTTCTCTGCCTCTGTTAGAAGCTGGGTAGGTGGATGTAGTTAATTGTACAGGAACAGTGAATGCCCTAACAGCCTTCCCAAAATCAGTCATACTTGCCCCAACAATCGTAAACAGCTCTTGCCCCAGGGTAAGGTTATTACAGCTATATTTACTGCCGGGCCTCTGACACATCAGACCACACATTCTCTGTTGATGGGCAGATTCCTAAAAAGAGGACAAAAAGAGCTGGCCCAAACTGTTTCAAGTTCCTTCCCTAAGTCACCAAAAATGGGGACAGAGTTTGGAAACTGAGAAAAGGATAGGCAAGTCAGGTTAAGGAGTTTTCTTTCACAGAAACAAGAAACATGGAAATAAAAGGTCCTCACTAAAAGTTTATTGTTACTCTGTTGCTGTTTATTGAGAAGTAAAGAAGTATGGCGGAAGAGGATGTCTTAGTTTTTTTTCTATTGCTATAACAGAACACCGTAAACTAAGTTATAAAGAAAATAAATTTATTTTTTACAGTTCTAGTTCTGGTTTTTCTGTTTCTCCAACTTACAAATGGCATATCATGAAAATTCTCAGCCTTCATAATTCTGTGAGCCAATTCCCATCATAAATCTCCTCTTATATATCCATGTAGGTTCTAGTGTTGCTGTTTCTCTGGAAAACCCTGACTAACGCAGTCTCTTAGGAACCCTCACTATCTTTTCATTCTGTCTCAAGGCTGTGTTTCTACATTAAAGTGTCCTTTCCTCTTTGACCTTGCCAAGGCTCTACACCTGCAATGATGCATTAAACTTTGCACATTGAAATAACTCAACAAACAGTTTCAGAAATAGCACTTCAGATGAGTAGAAAGACTGATTCATAATGGAAAGGCTTAAAGGTAATGTTTCAAAGGTTTTTAAAATCTTGGCCAAGTGCCAAGAAAGAGAAGTCTAATTGTAATCTGTGCATACTTTAAAAAGTCTAAAAAAGAAGAATGAATAGAATGCATAGCACTTACTCTTCTCTCTCTCTCTCTCTCTCTCTCTCTCTCTCTCTCTCTCTCTTTCTCTGTTTTTACTTTTAAAACATTTTTAAAGTGCAGTTTGGAAGCTGGGGTAAATCTAAGAAAGAGACCACAGAGGGACTAGAATTTCACAATGCTGTCGGATATGTAGGGCCAAACCCAGAGCTAGGATTTAGTAAGACTCCTACAGAGAAAAAGAATAATGATTAAAAGTCCGCAAAAATATCCCTCAGTTTCCTCTTAAGGATTTTATCATGTTCAAACCGGATAAAGAAAGCTAAGTCTTAAGTCAATAGCAAGCTTATGTAAATAGAACATTGTTGGCATGGGTGAGAAAAAAAGAATGGCTAAGACAGCCTTAAAGTTATTCTGTTTCCACTGAGAGAGCAGCCTTAAGTGACGGAAAGTGAGATTGAGTTTAATACCTATTTGGAGTAAACTAGTATGAATTCATTACTATGGGAACCAGGGAAATTTTAAGGCAAATACTTCTCATGAGTATATCTTGGAATAGAGGAATGAAAAACCGCTAACAAATAGATAAACATAGACTTAAGGGTCTACCTAATATTTGACATAACATTATTTATTCAAGGATAATGCTGATCTTTTTGAGATTCAATTTCTGCATAGTGCGCTGGGAAATATATAAAAGATCTCAATGTATAAAAGACAAAGTAATACTCTCAGCTCTTCAAAAACAGTTGTTTTTTTTCCCTTTAAGACTTCCATTATCATATTGACTGCTTGTCAGCTAGTGTGCTATAAAATAAAAACTGCACTTGGTATTAAGTGTTCTGAGGTTGAGAGGCTGTTTTGCTGCTGAGTTTCTATGTGAAAGATATTATATTATTCATTCAAAATATTAACTGATCTCTATCTCATTCACCCATATAAGACTTCCTTGATGCCCCTCCTGCAATGAATAAAATTTGCTACCACATCAGTGCCTAGTTGGTCATATGACTCAGTCAATAGAATACGACATCCAAATGACCACAACCATTAAGAATTATCATTTATTTCCACCATTTTTCTTTTCTTTCTGCCACAAAAGAGACTCATAATTAGGGGTTTCTTCCTCAGCCTGAACCAAAGGACAAAGAAAAAAATGTTGACCACAGCCGCCACAATCAACCTTCAGCCAATAAGAATTTTGAGCAAGAAATAAACTTTGTTTGTTTCTAACCACTGTGATTTTCTTTTTAATTTTAAGTCTCTCGATGTCTCAGAACATTGGAAAAGAGGAATGAAAAACCACTAACAAATAGATAAACATAGACATAAGGGTCTACCTAATATTTGACATAACATTATTTATGTCAAATATTTGCCTATCCAAAGCCTCTGTGGGGAGAAAATAGATAGATAGATAGATAGACAGACAGATAGATAGACAGACAGACAGATATAGATAGATGGAGATGATAATGTTGTGGAAGGTTGAGTTATATGAAGAACAAAGTACTTACATTTTAAATAACAAAAAAATGAAAAGTACTAGATGAAAATATAGTTAAAATGTTGCATAATTTTACTTTCAAAATATTACCCTCAACACAATTTAAAGTTGTCTTTATTTCTTAATATCATCATGAATACTGATTAATGAATTTTACTGTAATGAGAACATGAAATCAATATTTGCATTTATATCCAAGCTCCATCACTTATAAGTCATATGACCTTGAACAAATTGCCTCATCTCTAAGTTCCTGATCTGTAAAATGGGATAATATTTTAGCTACTGAATATAAAATTAATTAATATATCTAGAGTTTTTAGTTACTTGCACAAAGAAAATTCTATCCAAGTGTTAGCTATTATCACTCCAGAAAGTATCCTTAGGTGTTCTTCTGGCACAGAAAACAATTTTTCCTTTGTACTGTGTGGTCCTAGTTTTTATGTTTTCAAAGCCAGAGCCTTGCCTTTCTCATATTCTGTCACAGTCAATGTTACTACTTATAGTGTCTTCTTATATGTCAAAAGTTGGGCCTCTAATATGGTGCCTCCTTATTCTAGGGGAAATTTTAGCTGAAATTTAAAGAAACCACTAGGTTTTGTTGGGGGGGGGAGTGGGAGGGTGATGAAGGAAGTCCAAATGCATATTACTTTTTAAAAAATGGGTCAGTAGCTGAAAACTCATAACTTTAAGAGCGTTTTGAACAAGGTACCTATATTTTTACTCATAATAACAATAAACAAATAACTAAATACTAGATTTGACTGTTTTCTTAGTCCCTAGTTAGTGAGATTTTTCTTCATAAACAATGTCAACAATTTAAGCAGAATTTTTGCCTTACTTATATTAAGATGTTTGAGGACTTTTAGGGGAGAGGTTGGGGAAATAGGGTTTATTATCCACAGTCAAGCACAAAGTACAACACCTCATTACTTCTTCAAACTCTTAAGGTAACCACCACACTCCTCACTCCTTCATTCCCAAGAAGACCAACAGTGATGAAATTTAGTTACACTTGCTCTTTTCTCCTTTAGAACACTAATATTTGGGCTTTTGATTGTCACTAACAGATATATTACAAATTAAAAGCAAGCAAAACTTTTAAAAGCATGGTATAAGACATAGAGATACCCTTCTATTATTTTCAAAACCATCAAGTGAATGGAACAAACTTTCCTTGTGTTATAGTATTCATACCTCCAGGCCTACTTCCATGTGCATTTGTTCACAGATGAGGGAGGACAAAGTATCTTGATATGTGTCCAAGAAGTAGAATTAGCCAAGTATCTTCTAGCATCCATTATGAATAAAAATAATTGAAGATCATCAATTTAAATCAAGATGATTATGTAAGAATGTTAATTTTATAAGAAACGCCAAATATATTAGTCACAAAAAAGTAGGTTTTGCTGTCATCACACCCAAATTGCAGGTTTAAAGCAAAAAAAAAAAAATGTTTCTTGCTCACAAGCCTTTAAAGGTTGGCAGGAATAGGATTGTACTCTGGGTCTGACTTAACCAGAACTCAGACTTGGGCATAGTCTCACCAAATTGGAAGATTACTTGACTCCATTTAACAGATAAAAAGCAATATGGAAAATTCCAACTTAGCCCTTTAATTATTTGCCTAGAAAAGACATATGTATTTCTTTGACCTAAATGAGTGTCCTGGTGATATCTAAACTGGAATGCATGTAGGAATTAAAATCTGACTACATGCCCAGAGGAATGCATCTAGAAATACTGGGAAACAGAACTAGAGTCCAACATACTAGAAGCTTGTTACCCAATTGTTTGAAGTCAGCAATAGAGTATAAAACCCAGGTAGTTTGTGATAATATAATGGGTTGTTCTGTTGACTCTCTGTTTATATACTGCTATTTCTTAATTTTTTAAAATTTGTCATCTCCTTGATTCTATGTGAGGCACTAGAGATTTAAATATCAGCTTTGAGTTCTGAAAATCAACCTTCCATATGACGCCACAATCCCCCTACTGGGAATATAAACTGAAGAACTCAAATCACTCTATGAAAAAGATACCTGAACACGTATGTTTATTGCAGCATTTTTCACAATAGCAAGATCATGGAACCAACCATGCTGCCCATCAAAAGAGGACTGGATAAAAAAAAAAGTGGTACATATACCCAATGGAATATTATGCAGCCATAAAGAAGAACAAAATCGTGAATTTCACAGAGTTTATAATACTGAGTGATTTTTCACAGAAACAAAGATCTGAGTATCACATGTTCTCACTCATAAGTGGACCTTGAACAACTACCAAAATACTATACGAAAAGGATTGACAGTGGTGGGAAACTACGGGACGGGGGCAGGGAGTTGGGATAACAGTAGTCGATATCTGCCCAGGGAAGGGGGGGGCACACCTCATCAACAAGGGTACCTTCACAATGAATATTTGTATACCTAACCCTTAACTGTACCCTACAATTTTAAAATAAATTTTAAAAAATTAAAAATAAAGAAAAATAAATATAAGCTTTGTGCTCTCCGTTGGCTTAATGTTTTAGATGAGCACAAGGTTGTCTATAAAAACAAAATCTATCCAATCCAGGCTGGAAGAAAAGGTTGTCTGGGTAGCTTTCTGAGCAAAGTAACAGAAGAAGCTTTCACAGCATGAGTAGGTTTTACCAAAGGTACCCAGTTGGAGAAGTGGAAAAAGCATTCATATGCCAGACCAGAAAAAAAAGTGCATTCCAGGTACTTGTGGTAGACAGATTCTTGGGGCAGTATTAAATTAATATTCATACTTTTTTGTCTCAAGTAAAACTTGAAAAGAAATTGAAAATTTACAAAGCCGTATTTGCTATTTTAGAAGCTAGAGATCTGGATTCGTCATAAACATGCACAAGGGAAGTGTATAGATGGCAAGCATTCATCACTAAACTGCATATCTGAAAGGACTGTGGATGGAGTCTTGCAGGAGGTTTTGATATGCACAAAAGTTTCACCAAAGAATGTGAAGCAAATCCATCTAGAGAACTCCAAGTTTGCCCTGAGGCCTTAAAAGAAATGTTTCCTCTTTTCAATAGGTCCTGCTTTTCTGAAACTGCTGTCAGAATGTTGAAAAGCCAGGCAGGAAAAAAGAAAATACAGATCCTTGAGAGTGTTAGAAAGTCAATTTGATAAGGCATTATTAAAATAACAATTATTTTATGTTATAATCTCCTGAACACTAGTCTGTCTTCTTTTTACCTATATGACCATAGGTCTCTTTAAGTAACAGGTGAGTATTTCAGAGTGCTGCTAAACACTGAAGCATCTTTTCCCCACGGAGGGCATACACATTGTTGGGAGTGAGTGAACAGTACTCAAAAGAACATGCTGCTGGAGACACTCTAATTTTGAATCCAGACACCGTTAGAGAAGATGATTTGTCCTTGCTGAACTTTCATTTTTTCAATCCTACAGTGGAATCAATAACAACATCAGAAACCTGTGAGTATGAAATTAAATTAATCAAAGTACATTATTTTGCATTGGTAACAATCTCTTCCATAACACGTTGATATTATCCTTTTCTGAACTCCTATAAACAGTATAGCTTATTCGACCCAATTTAGCATGCGATTACATACACTCAGTGGCACACTCTCTAACAAATAATTGCATGGTGTTTTACAAGTGATCAATTCTTACATGTATTATCTTATTTAATGACTTTGCCCTTCACCACTCCCTGTGAATGAGCTGTTGTTATCATCACCTCCATTCACAGTTGCACATGTGCCAAGTTTAGAGTGGTGTTAAGTGACAGAGTTGAGTTAATCAGGAAGCCTGGAATTCTGTTCACCATATGACATGTGCTGGATACCTGATCTTAGAAAAGTCACTGGCTTCTGAGGTTTCAGCTTTCTCATATGTAAAATGAGCATAGTTATTTGTTAATCATCTCATACAGTTGGTGAGAGGATTAAACAATGCAATATACGATACAAAGCAATTTCTCAACACATTATGGTTATCTTCCCTGAAATTGTACATGTTGCTCTATAGTTTACTATAATGTTTATTTTTTTATTTTATTTTATTTTATTTTTGAGTTGGAGTCTCACTCTGTCGCCCAGACTGGAGTGCAGTGGCCGCTCCCAGCCACCGCAGCCTCGACTTGCTGGGCTCCGGTGATCCTTCCACCTCAACCTTCCGAGTAGCGGGAATTACAGGCACACGCTACCACACTCAGCTAATTTTTTATTTATTGTAGAGATGAGGTCTCGCCTGCCCAGGCGGGTCTCGAACCCGTCGGCTCAGGCAATCCACTCACCTCAGCCTCCCAAGGCGCAGGATTACAGGCTGAGCCACTGAGCCCGGCTTACTATAATGATTATTATTATTTTTAAACTATTGTCTGTTCATTCCAACTTGATGGGCCAAGGAAAGGAATGTCTGAGAAATAAAAAATAATAATAATTTAAAAATTATCTTATATGTTTTATACATTCTTAAAAGTCATATAAAATATTAGATATATATAATAGTAATATTAATAGTAGTATAAACATAATATCTATATTATACTACAATATTTATATTATACTATAATATTTATATTATACTATAATAATTATAAAATATATCCATGATACAGAGTATATAACAATATCAATTATGAATATATTATTCACATTGGATGTATACATTTTTGTATATTATATTAAGTATACGATATGCAAAAGATGTTCTTACATTTTATGCATGTTTCATGACATCTTGGCAGAATTAAACTTTGACTGGACATAGGTGCCATATGCAGAAAAGTAAACACGACTACTGCACTAAGATTGGAGTTGAATATTACCAAAAAGAGAGGAAAAAACATCCCCTACCTTCAATCCCAAGAGATTACATACAGACAATACACAGCACCAACAGTAAATATTTATTTGCAGATGAAAATTTACCTAAATGTAGAAAGACTTCCTGGGATAAACAGGACCGATGTCCAGACTCTTTCCTGACCACCTGGCAGCTAAATTTCACAACCGGTCCGATGGGGCCTCTAATGCCTAGGTCTCTAATAACGATGACTGCAAGTGCTTGTGGTAGGTAGAATAAGGGCCTCCCAAAGATGTCCATGTCCTAATCCCTAAATCTATGAATATGGTGATTCACAGGGGACTTCCTGGCTGTGATTAAGGCTATTGAGATGAGACGGGTGTTCTGCATTATTTAGTTGGGTCCTACTCAGTTACGGAAGTCTTCATGAGTGAATGAGGAAGACAAGAGAAGCAAAGGTAGGGAAGACCGGATGGCAGCAGCAGAAGCTGGAGTTACATGGCCACAAGCCACAGGAAAGTGGAGAGTCCCTCAAAGTTAAGAAAGTCAAGGAATGACTTTCTACCAGTCAGAATAAACAGTTCTGCCAACCCCTCATGAAAATCCTGCAAGACCCATTTCCGAATTCTGATCTCCAGATTCGTGAAAAATTAAATTATGTTGTTTTAAACCACCGTTTGTGGCAGTTTATTACTCCACCAATTGAAAATTAATACAGTCCTTTTTCAGGGCTAGCACAAATTCCTCTTGGCCAATCTCACTGTCACAGGGTTTGGCCCTATGATGTGCTTCCCTTATTCATTAGTCTGAACCAAAGTGTACTAAACTTTCCCTGGCTTTTTGCATGTAGAAAACTGTTGTCCTGTGCTCTCGATACTTCACATATTATTGTGCATGTGCACATTTCACTGTTTCTGATTTTACTCCTAGTTCACTATCTCTAGGTCTTAGGCATAATTCTAAGGGGAAAATAGGCCAGAAACAATGTGCATGCCTAACTCTATGTTATGCTTGAATACAATCAGCCTCTCCTCCCCTATCCTTCCATTATCTGACTACTAATACACACCACAGTGTCTGACTCATGGTAAAACTGAATGCACATTTACTGATGGGCAGCCCAGCCTTGGGCTAGCCTGATGCAGTTATGCACCATCTTCCTTGAGTTTCCCTTGACACTTCCCAAGTGCTTCTTTGTGGCTCAACCATTACCCACTCCATGCAACTCTTTCCCAAGGCGTAGAACGCAGGCCTTCCACTCTCCACCCCCAGTCATTCTCAGAGTGGTCATGTTCCAGAATAAACACGTTGTTGTCGGTTGAATTGTGTCCCTCAAATAGATATGTTAAAATCCTAACCCCAAATACCTATGAATGTGACCTTATTTGGAAATAGGACTTTTGTAGATGTCATTAGTTTAAGAAGAAGTTGCACTGGATTCAGGAGAGACCTAATCCAATGGCCCGTCTCCTTACTAGAAGCAAAAAACATGGACACAAACACAAACAAAAGGAACACAGGCATGTGAATGCAGAGGTGGTGTTTGTAATAACACTGCCATGAGACAAGGAATATCAATTACAGTCAGTGATCACCAGAGGCTAGGAAAGAGGCATGCAAGGATTTTCCCCTCAAGAGCGTCCGGAGAGAACCAAGCCTGCTTGATTTCTGACTTCTGACCTCCTTCATGTGAGAAGGAGGTCTTAGGGCATCAAATTTACTGTAATTTGCTACAACGGCCTTAGAAGACTAATGTATTCAGCTAGGATAAAGTCAGAATCTTTGCTACTTAAGCATCACTTTGCATCCAGTCACTCAGATTCAAGTAATGTATTACATCTATCCACATGCACAACGACACTCCACTTTATGTTGATTTGGGCTGACAAAGATGGATCTATTTTTGTCATGCCAGCAGGAAGGGGAACACTCTACATATTACGTTGCCTGGCAGAGTCCCCACTGGGGTAACCTGCACTCATTAACATCTTCTGGCTATAAAGTAAAAGTTAATGTGTCAGCACAGCGGTGTTCCTGTTAACTACTGATTTGTTTTCTCATTTGCGTAAACGCAAACTGAACTCTTTGTGGAGCTAAGGGAAGAAACCCTCATCAGGGAGTTTTATATGTTGCATAAGTGTTTCTGACACCTGGGCCTTCTTGTACATACAAAATCCTATGCCTGAGCTGTTCACTTTCTCTGGTAAATAAAAAGTTCAAAAATTTTAGCATATGGTGTTCATCTGAACCCCTGAGGGAAATAGTCATTGTGCATTTAAAATAAAACCAGCTATCACCAACTCAGGGATGTAACTCATACAGCTACCTCCTCCTGATGAGAAAAGCAGGGTATGCTGTGGTCACCCAACCTGGACAGTGAGGATGTCTTCTGGAGCAAGGACTCCAAATCAAGCAGTAACCATGTCACTGCCCAATCCCTTGGGCTGCCTTGTGAGGTATATTTTAGAAGACTCTCTAAAGAAAGACTTCTAATAGAAGACTTGGGAGAATCAGAAAGATGGCAGCCAAGCCAGTTGGACTATGTGAGTCCCCATGTGAGGGAGTGAGTGTATGGAAAATTTTGTGTATGTGCTGGTGAGCGAGTGGGCATGTGAGTGACTGACTGAGTGAGGGCTAGGGAACTGGCAGCCAGGGCTCTCCTGGCGCAGCAGCTGGTGCAACAGCGGCTGGGCTTGGACCCTAGTGATTCCCAGGATGCAGAAACCAAGCACCATTTTATTTTCCTTTTTTCTTTTTTCCTTTTTAAATCAACAAATCCTCCCTGGGAAGAAAATACTGGGAGAGTCTGTCTAAGTAGGGCTCATGTGAGGATAGCCAGGCCCATGGTGTTACAGCTGATGCTACAGTTTCTCTACTTTGTCCTTGGCTCTTCCCAGGTCACAGAAGTCGAATGCCTTTGTTTTTTTAAAATGGACAGAAATTTTCCTTTGAAAAAACGGCGGGGAGAAACTTTCACCCCAGGCTCTCCCTCACCATTGAAGCAGGAGAGAGACTGCTGGCTCCTGGCTTTGCCTCACCACTTCAGCACCTGGCAGGGCTGTGCCAGGGGCTGCATAGGAAGTCCAGTAGCGAAGCAAAGTCCCAAGAAGAAGACAAGAGAGGCACCCCACCACCATCTTGAAGGAGGGGCAGGAAAGTGCTCCGACTTGCTCATCACAGAGCAACAGACTCAATCTCTGTGACTGGTGGATCAATGACTCAGGGATTGATCATGTCCAAGAGGGAATATCCTGAGAGCACAAACTTCCGAAAGATCTGCTGAGTGCTGAGTTCCAGGCGCCCTACCCCCTACCCTGATCCAGCTGTGGGACAAAGGGTGTGACCAGAAAAGGTTGAGGAAGAACTCCAAAGAGATCAGTGGTGAGTCCGGGGCTCCTCACTCCCTCCTCCCCAGAAATCCTCTCAACATCAGACCCACACAGCTGGGTCATGACTGAGAGGGACAAACCCTGGCAGAGCCTGGATGTCAGTCACAATAGGAGAACTCCATTCCAGGACAGGCCTGGCTGGGGCACCCCCCCCCCATGAGTAAATACCCGGGGAAGAGACAATCCTGTACCTCCCCACTGGAGGAGATCTCCCTGACCATATCAGAGTGGGAGGGGAGGACTGCAGCCCCACCCACCTCCACTACCCCTCCTCCTTCCCTGCTTCATTCCCTGAGAAGAGAGTAAAAAAGGTGACTCTGCAGGAGAGACCTGATTAGAGGAACAATTACAGAGGGTAGGGATTT
>CAUYQG010095611.1:0-17414 GCA_963574415.1 Tarsius wallacei
ATCTTTTATACACAATTTTGAGGGGATGGGGTGACACTGCAAACTTGTTCACACAGGATTGGATAAAAACTATATGATGCGGTTACAGAGACTTTGATTGGTTGGTTTGAGTCTGATTTTCGCAGGCTCGGGCTCAGTTGCCTGTGATGGACAGGCAACGGCTAAACGGGCAGAATGGAATGCCAGATAAGCTAGGTCTACACAACTACCATGCGTAAATTAACTCTGGCATGCCTGTAGGAGGTTTGAAATAACACAGAGCCCACCAGGAGGGTGGCTGGCACCACAGAGTCTACCATAATCTAAGCAAAGGAATGTTCGGGAGGGGGCTTATTGCTTAACATTCACATACTGTTGTAGAAGCAGGAGAAGCCAACATGGCAATAGAGATAAGTAAAAGCCCAACAAAGTTAAGTACAAACACTGCTTAAAACATTGTATAACTTACATTCACAGTCACTACCAGGCACCTGACATGTGCCTAGTCTTACGGAGCCTGAGGTAGGATTTAAAATACAGTGAACGTGAGGTAAGAGTTCATAAAATATAGCAAACGTGAGGTAGGGGTATATAAAATACAGTGCAGCCGGGCTCGGTGGCTCAGCCTGTAATCCCGCGTCTTGGGAGGCTGAGGTGAGTGGATTGCCTGAGCCTGTGGGTTTGAGACCCGCCTGGGCAGGCGAAACCTCATCTCTACAATAAATCAAAAAAAACTAGCCGGGCGTGGTAGCGCGCGCCTGTAGTTCCGGCTACTCGGAAGACTGAGGCGGAAGGATCGGCGGAGCCCAGCAGGTCGAGGCTGCGGTGGCTGGAAGTGGCCACTGCACTCCCAGTCTGGGCGATGGATTGAGACGCCAACTCAAAAAAAAAAAAAAATACAGTGCAGCCGGGCTCGGTGGCTCAGCCTGTAATCCCGCGCCTTGGGAGGCTGAGGTGAGTGGATTGCCTGAGCCTGTGGGTTTGAGACCCGCCTGGGCAGGCAAAACCTCATCTCTACAATAAATCAAAAAAATTAGCTGGGCGTGGTAGCGCACGCCTGTAGTTCCGGCTACTCGGAAGGCTGAGGTGGAAGGATCGCCAGAGCCCAGCAAGTCGAGGCTGCAGTGGCCGGAAGCGGCCACTGCACTCCAGTCTGGGCGACGGAGTGAGATGCCAACTCAAAAAAAAAAAAAAAAGTGACTTTTGACATTAATTGTCCTCAGATATAGACAATTAAATGATCATTGTCTTTATTTTTAGTTTTTCTGAGCTCAGTTTTTATTGAGAAATCTGAGTCCTGCATATTTAAAAAGGCTTGAAATTAAGTGAAATAAATGAAAAAATTGTGTTCTGTAAGTCTGTGATAAAATGATAGTAAACTGTATACATAAACTTTTGTTTTTAGCTCTGAAAAAATGATCTGTGCTTATTTTTTTAAATATGGGTATCTTAAAATACTGTTTTGATGTTCTCAGGTACATATCTGGCTCAGATCTCTTTCTCAGTGCAAGTTATATTTATAACCATTATTGTGACTGCAAAGACCAACATTATTACCTTTCTGGGGACAAAATCAATGATGTCATCTGCCTTCCAGTGGAAAAATTATCTCGTATTACACCAGTATTGGCCTGCCAGGACAGAGTCCTTAGAGTTTTACAGGTGACTGTTATTTGTATTTTTATAATTTTTAATAATTTAGGTAAATGGATATTGACTAACATTATATACTTGAGGTATATTACTTTAGTAGTTACTAATTTAAGTGTCCTATATAATATTATATCTGGAAAAAAATTTTAAATAATTTAATTGATTTTTTTTTTTAACTTAAGTCAAATGTGGTCTTTTGCAAATTTTTAGAGAGGTATATATGGAAGAAAAAGGATGTTTTCCCTTTCTAGCCACAATTTCTGAGCTACTTAACAATCAGAATGGAGTACTTTCACTACAGAGAACCTTTCCCAGCCTTGGTTTTTTTTTTGTTGTTGTTGTTGTTGTTGTTGGTTTTGCTCCATCGCCTTCCCCTTCCCCAAAAAAATCAAAAGAAGAAATTGGGTCACAGAAAGGATGTTATATAACTTGAGTTTATCCAGCATATATGACAGTATGTAAAATAAAGTGAGCACTCAGTAAATAAATATTTATTGGATAACCAAATGAGTGATAGAGGGAAAAATCATTTTGATGTCCTTATATTTCTAGTAAAAACCATGATTGTCTAAAACAGCTGCTTCAGGTCATTGTTATTATTAATGATAGTTACCACCGTGTCTCTTGAGAGTGACTTTCAATGAAATGCACACACTCTATAGGGCTCCTAAAATAAAGTTTAAATGTGATGTAAATAGTATATAGAAGGTGAATTAATTAGATCAGAAACAGACTGATAATAGTTGGTGCAGTTGACCTAAAAGTTTAGCTGTGAAGTCTATCTGCCAACAGGCTTTCTCATGGGCTTTGGAATGCTGTAGCCAGATAGCCATTTCTTAGCATCAGCCTTTTTGTAGAATGAAAAAGTCCAGTGAGTATTAGGAGTTTTTTCTTCCCCCTATGTTAACGGTTTATTTTAATATTCGTTCAAATGTGAGTTGTTTAGCAGGAGCTGACTGGTATTCAATTAGAAATTGATCTAGCTGAATTCCAAGATTCTGCTTTGTTTAGCAGGAAGAGATCCATATGCTTATTGTGTTTTTTGTTTTGTTTTGTTTTTTTAAATCACTAAGGAATTAGCTGGACTTGGTGGTACTTGCCTGTAGTCACAGCTACTCAGGAGACTGAGGTGGAAGAACAGCCTGAGCCAGAAGGTTGAGTCTGTGGTGAGCTGTGATCCCGCCACAGCACTCCAGCTTGGATGACAGAGTGAGACCCCTACTTAAAAAAAATCACTAAGGATTTGTAGGAAGTAAAGAGTTGAGGTCTCTGTCTTATAGCTCTTTTAGAATTTGTCAGAAGATTTTCCGTATTTCACTGGAAAACCCTAAAACATAAAGAAAAATTTCCCTCTGCTCTGCATACTTCTCCCTACTTGCCATGTGCAAGTATGCAGGCAGTCTGTTACCCTAGAAGTTGCAACTTCTTTTAATGGTTTTTCTGTATATTCTTTTGTGTTTATATAGTTATGTGTAGATATTTGTAAATTTTTAAATGATATTTTAAATTAAAGACAAAACACGGCTCTCTAATATGTTCTAAATATACATTAACATTTTAAAAACAAAAAATGGCCTACCATATTTACTATAATTTTACAAATTGTGTTTTCACTGAATTATGTATCATGAATATTTTTCCATGTGAGTATAAGTACTTCTACCTCATTCTTTTTTTTTTGAGTTGTAGTCTCACTCTGTCACTCAGACTGGAGTGGGGTGGCCGCTCCTGGCCACCGCAGCCTCGACCTGCTGGGCTCCAGTGATCCTTCCGCCTCAGCCTTCCAAGTAGCCCAGGTGGGTCTCGAACCCATGGGCTCAGGCAATCCACTCACCTCGGCCTCCCAAAGCACTGGGATTACAGGCTGAGCCACCGAGCCTGGCTTCTACCTCATTCTTTAACAGCTTCTCAAATACTATGCACTAAATAGCAAGTACTGCAAGTAGCAAAATTGACAATATGACAAATGAAAGGGTCTAACTTGTTTTCTTATCTAAATAGTAGGCTATTTTGCTTCTAACTTGAATAGGTTTTGGGAATACCCAAAGGCAAGTCCAAAAATTTCCTTAGGAAATAATTTGGGTCTTCAAATGTTTGAATGTATTCTAAGTTAAAGCGTTCTAGTTAGCACTGGAGAGGACAGAAAGCTTTTTTCTAAAGACTTTTGAAAATTTGCCAGTGTCAAGCTTTCAGGCAAGTAGCATATTTAAAATGAAAAATTCTGAAAATGGAGAATATTTTAAGTATTTTTTCATTGGTCTTTATGTTTTATGTATATTTTATTTTCAAATGAATTAATATATGCATTGTTGCTTACTGCAAGTTGATTTTTCATGACTTAATTTTTCAGTACTTTTATTCTAGATATTGTTGGATACTGTATTTGAATATTGATGTTATCCATGAATGCCTGTATTATTTTAAATTTGTATTCTGTTTCAGGGATCTGATGTGATGTATGAAATTGAAGTTCCTGGCCCCCCTACTGTCTTGGCACTACACAATGGAAATGGCGGTAATCAAGATTTTATTCTTCACAATCAATTAAGTGTTTATTTAAAATATTAAGTGAAAATGGGAAACCGTAGAAAGGAAACGAACTAGAATTGTCTTTTGGTAACTTAACTTGGTAGTTTTGGTAGTTGTCTTTTGGCAACTTGCCAATAACTAATAGGAATGAGCTATTGATTCTTAATTTTCAGTTTCTTTGTCTTAAAGTTAGATTATGGGGAAGCGTTTTATCTCTTATGTTTATGAGATTCTGTGAATATATAACCATCCTCCCAAATTAAATTTTGTCTATTCATACTATTTTTAAAAATGAGATTGTACATGAAAATATTTTAATTTTAAAGAGAGATTATGACTTGTGGATAAGTGTAATATATTGACTTTAATTGTAACTAGGTGACTCTGGAGAAGACCTTTTGTTTGGAACATCAGATGGAAAGCTTGGGCTTATTCAGATCACTACATCCCAACCAATTCATAAGTGGGAACTGAGAAATGAGAAAAAGAGGGGAGGTATGCTTTTGATGTAGTTCAGATCCTGAAATTTCAATGATAAAATATCTTAGGTTAAAGAATTCATTCTGGTTTTTTTTAACATTATATAGCAGACTTAGCAAATCACAGAGCCACATGTGGTTTATTTACTATTTGTTTATCAGGTCTATTTTACTTTTGGCATAATTTTTTTAAAGCAAGAAATGCTTATAGTAATTTGGGATAGGCTTTATAAGCTAATGTTCATCATTCTGTACTAAAATCCATTTTTAATAGTTGGGTAGGGAATTAATCAATATCTGGGAGTCTTTGGTATGAGGCAAAGAAGTACAGTTTGTCAGAGAATATTGTTTTTTTCCAAGGAAGTTATACCTTTTTAAGGAGAATTTAAAATGGATTTGGTAGAAAGTAAGATGGCCACATATATGTGCAGGATGTTTATCCATATCTTCATTTATCTTTCAACAAATGCTTGTTAGGAGATGCAGAGTGTAAGCAAATGAATATGTAGGTTGTCTTCCCCTTGACACCTGAAGAAAATACAACAGGGCAAAGCATTAAGAGAGTGATAGTGGAAGGAGGAGAGCTACTTTTAAATTGGCTGATCAAAGAAACCTCTTAGAAGAGGGAAAATTGAAGCTGAGATCTGATGAAGAAGAAAAAGAATCAGAAATGTGAAGATTTGGGGGAAATGAGTGTTCAGGAAGGGAAAAGAATGTGTACAAAAGATTTGAGGCAGAGAAGAATTTGATTCATTTGAGGAGCAGTAGAAAGACCAGTGTGGCTAAATGCATACACATGGCAGGGGATGAAGTCAGAGAGGTGGAGTAGAGCCAAATTGTGTATGTCTTGGAAAAGAGCTGAATTTTAATCTAAGTGCAATAAGAAGTCATTGGAGAATTGTAAGTTGGGGTGTGACATCTAATTTACTAAAGCAAAGCAAAACAAAGTATACTACATGGAGAATGGATAAGCAGGTTAGACTTGGAAGCATGTTGACCAGTTAGAAGATATAGTTGTTATGATTTATTCTAGCCTAGGCAAGTGTAGTCCTGGCTAACAATAGCTGGAAATGGAAAGAAGACAATTTCAATGCATTTTCTGGAGGTAGAGCAGATAGAATTTGCTAGTGGATATGGGGGATGAGAAAAAGAAAGAAATCAGAGACGTAGCCTAGATTTTTTGACCTGAGCAACTGGGTGGTATCGGTTACTGAGATGGGGGAAGACTAAGGAAGGAGCAGTATTGAAGAGCATGATAAAGCGCAGGTGAAGAGCTTTGTTTGGGGCATGGAAAGTTTGAGGTGCAGGTGTCTATGAGAAGATGCCAAATTGGATATATGAGTTTGGAGCTCTGGGAGAGGCCCAAACTAGAGGGAGATGTAAACTTAGGAGCCGTTGCCCCATAGATTAGCCCTGGAAGGAGATGGATGTGGGTGGACAAGAGAAGGGCACCTGAGTATGCTCAGAGTTGTTTTTTTCCTCCCATTTAGTTATATATGTGTTTCTTAATTCTTACTTGGTGTTTACTTGACTATAACGTCTTAATAACTTATTACATATCTTTTTTCCAAGGTATTTTGTGTATTGACAGCTTTGACATTTTGGGTGATGGTGTTAAAGATTTGCTTGTTGGGAGAGATGATGGAATGGTGGAAGTATATAGTCTTGGTAATGCCAATGAACCTGTTCTGCGATTTGACCAGGTAAGTTCATTTAAGAAGACTATATAAGCTTATTATTTGTCAAATTATTACAGAGATGAGGATGGTCTGAATTTTATTAAGTGAAAATATATTAAAATCTTTAGGGACAATGGCCCCTAAATTTTAATATATTGCTACTTTGATGTTATAAAAATCTTCTCTGGACTACTCTTGTATTGGAATAATAGACTATTGCCTTCGAGCAGAGTATAAATTACTTTTTCATTATACTTTTAAATATTATTATGCATTACTAAAGTATTAAATATTTTGCCTTCATTTACAATGTATTATATTATGGGAATAACAGTTATATGTTAAGGTAATATAAATGAGACTGTTAATTTAAGTAATAAGATTTTAGAAATAAACTTCATATTGCTAGGACAGCATCAGAAATAGCCTTAAGCAGAAAGGAAAAGGTAACAGTTTGACTTCTAGTTACGCAAGGACCAGCTGTATAAGAAGAAATACTAGACAAAAATAATTTTAGTTCACAAATTTTAAATGTAATTAAGCTTATTTGTGCCAAGCCATAAAGTAACATGGAAAAGCATTCTAGTATAAATTGAATCTTTCATTTTCATTAACTAATGTACTCTAATCCAGGGCTTCCCCATCCTGCCTTATATATAGGGTACTTCAAGGCTGTTTAAAAAAAAAAATAAAGCCTACAACTCAGTATCAGCTTTTTATGTTTTTGTCTAATTTATTTACAAGTGGTACCATCCATTCCCAACTTTGACTGTAGTTCAGCAAATATAAGTGGTTTGGAGCATAGAGAAAGTATATTATATAAATAATATGAGGATGAAAATGTACAGTTGAGCTTATTTTATAGATTTATTTCAAATTTGTTTATCTTACTTTGGTGTAAAAAGTCATTCTGCTAGTGCAAGTTGTAGTTTAGGCTTAAAAGTATATAATAATCCTTTGTTGTTGATGTCCTGCTTTTTCTCATCAGCCTTTAAGAAACTTCTATTTAGACTCTAAGTCTTCTCTTTGACTTCTGTTCTAAACCTCTGTAACGTCATAGCATTTACCTGATCTGTCAGGTCTGGTACTAAAAAAATTCTGTCTTCCCTCTGTTCTGTTTGTCTAATGACAGAGTTGTGCTTAGGCCGAGATTACTCTGCCTCATCTTGGATTCATGACATCACTCTCTATATTGTTTTCCTAATCAGGAAATGACCTTTTAACTGACACAGTCTGGACTGATAATTGGTTAATCAAATAAGTTAGTTAAGGGGTGTATCATAAAAATATAAAATATAGATACCTTAAACATTGGGGTTTTTTTGTTTGTTTTTTTGAGTTGGGTCTTATTCTGTCACCCAGGCTGAAGTGCAGTGGCACGATCACTTCTCACCATAGCTTCAATCTCCTGGGCTCAGGTGATCCTTACGCCTCAGCCTCCCAAGAAGTTGGGACTACAGGCATGCGCCACCATGCCTAGTTAGTTTTTTATTTTTTGTAAAGATGAGGTCTCGCTATGTTGCCCAGGCTAAACAAACCATTGTATTTTAATTTAAACTTATTGTTCATTTGCCAATATTTTGAGGAATGAGCAAGTTCTTTGTAAGTTTAGCTCCAAATTATTTTCTTTCATAAACCCATATCCATGCTATGTTGCCTAGGAGTTCTGATTTTTATCGTTATATGACTGATTTTTAAAAAAGTATTAGTTGATTAAACTAAATCTACAGCTGTAAGACTTTTACAAAATATATTTGAAGTACATAAGTGAATTTCACTAAAATGTTATATTGATTTTTTTTAAAAAGTATAGAAATGAACAGTTCAAAAAATTTTATAGCTTTTTTTCAGTATATTGGACTAAATAAGTTACTTCTAAGTGAAAGAATAAGAGTTATGATTAATAGTCACCTAATAAACCATTCAGAAGGTTAGAATGTGCATGAACCTATTGATTGGGTAGAATGTTCTTCTGCAAGTCAGGTGGTTTCCAATGCTTTGCATTCCATAAATTAAAGGTGCACCTAATTGAGTTGTCATATGAAACATTTTTGTTGGTAAACCAATTGATGATTTCAAGTTGAAAATTTGGAAGATGTTTAAGCAATTGAGTGAACTTTCTTTAACAAACTTTCTTTATTCTCATCAACATCTTTATGTGACTCAGGTTGATTAGTGCTTAAATTTGTAAAAATAAAAAACAGGAATAGAACTGACTGAATTTGAACCCAGTCTCACTCCAGCAATATGTAATATTAATTTGCAATACATGAATAATTTGGAAGGAAATATGGTCTCATTTATCCCATAAGATACATTTTATACAGAACTTTTTGGTGATTATTATTTACTAAAACTTTTTTTTTATCTTAATCAATTGTGTAATACTAATAATTATGATGGAAATTTCTAATACTTAGAACTTTATGATTCCAGAAGATAATTCTCAATTTGTATATTTTTGGGTTATAGAAAAGAAGTAAAGAAGTATAAAAGTATTTGAGGCATATGAGTACACTAAATTAAGATAAAAGTATGAGATGGTAGTGGAATGAAAAGTTCAAGAAAAAAAAGAACAATGTAAATGTTCCAACTGTTGAAGAAGATTTGTTTCTCTATTTTTTAAGTCAGTAATTGCATCTATAAATTTCTTCTCATACTGTCCTCATTGGGTATTATTAGAAAATGTGACAGTTTTATTTTAAATGATATTTTTAACAGGCTCCAGAAATTACAGTCTTTATAACTATGTATAGTCATGTCAAAAAAAATTCTAGAAGTAAAAATGTATAGAGGGATGCATAATTGTATTCAGAATTACTTTAGTGGAAACACGAACAAAAAATGTTTAAAGACTTCTTTATACATGATCAACTGAAATATTTGTTATTAATTCAGATATTTGGCTCCACCTGTGAATCTAACTTAATGTGACTTGTAATCAAATCTTTGTTACTTGAAGTTCTGAGGAAATTAGCCTCAGAAACAACTAAGATCGCCTAGTTTGCAGGACTACTCAGAGGTTTGCCTCCTGAAGGACTGATGAAGAAAACTAGCCTCTTGTTGATTATCTGGTTTAATGCTTGTGTTCATTCCTTCCACCTTTTTTATTTTTTTGAGTCAGAGTCTCACTCTGTCCCCCAAGCTGGAGTACAGTGGCATGCTCTCGGCCACCGTGGCCTCAACCTGCTGGGCTCAGGCGATCGATCCTTCCACCTCAGCCTTCCAAGTAGCTGGAACCACAGACATGCGCCACCATGCCTGGTTGATTTTTTATTTATTTCTTATAGAGACAAGGTCTTGCCATGTTGCTTGGGCTGGTCTCAACCCCCTGAGCTCAGGCAGTCCTCTTGCCTCAGCCTCTCAAGGTGCTGGGATTACAGGTGCCATCCTCTGTGCCTAGCCCCACCCCTCCATTAAAACAGTGGTTCTTAGCCTTGCCTACTAGTAATTACCTACCAGGGTTTTGCAAACTGCTGATCAAAACCAATTAGTGGTTTGTTTGTTTGTTTTTAGAATAGATAAAATACATCAGAGTACAACACAAACTTTTTTTTTTCTTTTTTTTTTTGAGTTGGAGTCTCACTCTGTCGCCCAGACTGGAGTGCAGTGGCCGCTCCCGGCCACCGCAGCCTCGACCTGCTGGGCTCTGGCGATCCTTCCACCTCAGCCTTCCAAGTAGCTGGAACTACAGGCGCGCACTACCACGCCCGGTTAATTTTTTGATTTATTGTAGAGATGAGGTCTTGCTTGCCCAGGCGGGTCTCGAACCCGCGGGCTCAGGCAATCCACTCACCTCAGCCTCCCAAAGGCGCGGGATTACAGGCTGAGCCACCGAGCCCGACTTCTTTCTTGTTTTTTGACGCTCCATTTCGCATTTTAATGAACTCAACAATCAAAAAGGAAAAACTCTACAGGAAGTATCTTAAGTTGGATCCTTGAGGCAGCTGCCCAATAAATGGGTTTTTATTAATGAGAAAAGCATAACACAGAAGGAAGTAGAAGTTAATTAGCCCTGTGATAAAACGAGGCAATGACAACAGGGCAAATTTCTAGAGGGCCAATTAAGAAAATATGTTTTAAAAAGCTCTCTTAACCGGGCATGGTAGCATGCGCCTGTAGTTCTGGCTACTTGGAAGGCTGAGGTGGGAGGGCCACTGGAGCCCAGCAGGTCGACACTAGGGTGGCCGTGAGCATATCCCTGCACTCCAGCCTGGGCAACGGAGTGAGACTCCAACTCAAAAAAAAAAAAGCTCTCAATGCAGCCTGGTCATCGAATATTAAGTAATTTACATACCCTTTTAAAGAGGGGGAAAAATTGTTATAGACTCATTGTTTTTATTTTTGTTTTTTGTTGAGTCGAGATTTCACTCTGTCACCCAGGCTGAAGTGGAGTGGCATGATCACGGGTCACTGCAGCCTCAACCTCTTGCTGGGACTACAGGCATGTGCCACCATGTCTGGATAATTTTTGTTGGTTTTTTTTGGTAGAGACGAGGTCTCACTATGTTGCCCAGGCTGGTCTCAAAATCCTGGGCTCAAGCAAACCTCTCGCCTCAACCTCCAAAAGTGCTAGGACTACAGGCCTGCACCCGAACATTATAGACCCTTTTTAAAGGAAAAATTCTTCCCATGGACCCTGGCGTTGCTTTAAATGATTTTATTATGTTATTTAAAGAGGACATACATAAACTAGGTATGAAGCTGTATGTTTATGACCTTCATATAATTGTAAAAATAAATGCACTAAAATATAAACAGAACCACAAAAACCAATAACGTTTTCATGAATGATATTCGTTTAATGTGATGAATGATGTTCTTGAAAGCAAGTTGCCACTGTCGGGTTCAATAGTTGGTTTGTTGAGAAAATTAATTGATTCATCAATGAATGAATACATCTTGTCTCTGCTCACTGGTGGCAATGGATGGCAAGTCACACATCTGTGTTCTCCCTAGCCCCCTCCAACTCTTCACTGTCACACAAACATCAGGGAGAGAATAAGCAAGGATTTCTCCTCTCTGAAATTCCCCCGTATTTGTCACTGTGAATAAACAAACAAAACAGGCTGCGTGTGGTGGCTCATGCCTGTAATCCTAGCACTTTGGGAGGCCTAGAAGAGAGGATTGCTTCTCAGATTTGCAGGTGGGACACAATCTCCTCAGCCTATGTTTTCCTGATGTCTCCCTCCTTCCTCAGTCTGGGAGATCTTTCTCCAAACAGAGGCGCCAATTGCTCTTACATTATCATTATTCATTTATTTAGAGTGGTCTCTGTTGTCCAGGCTGGAGTGCAATAGCACCATCATGGCTTACCTCAGCCTCCACCTGCTGAGCTCAGGCGATCCTTCCTCCTCAGCCTCCCAAGTAGTGGGGATTACAGGGACACACCATCACACACGGTTGAATTTTTTATTTTATTTTTTGTAGAGATGAGGTCACACTATGTTACCTAGACTGGTCTCGAACTCCTGGCCTCAAATAATCCTCCTGCCTCGGTCTCCCAAACTGCTGGAATTACGGGTGTGAGCCACCGCGCCCGGCCTATTTATTTTAAAGACAAGATTTCACTAGGTTGCTCAGGCTGGTCTCAAACTTTTGGGCTCAAGGGATCCTCCCAACTTAGCCTCCCGAGTGGCTGGAATTACAGGCTGGCACCATCACACCTGGCCTCATTCAATCTTTTGAATCAATTGTTAAAGGCATAAAGTCGCGATTTGTCGGCAAATATTTAAAACTGACTCTCAAGAAGAAAGAGCCCTGGTTTGTAGTGCTTGCCAATTCTCATGGGATAAGCCCTTCCTCTCTGGACACCACAGGTTGTAGAGTTTGGAAGAGGTGTCCATGGCTGGCTGTCACTCTGGCACAACATGGATGATGAAGTCATGATTATTGATAGCCGAAGCCAAGTTTTTTTTGGAATTCAAGATCCTTCTCTCCTTCAAAACCCCAGTTCTGACAATGGGAAAACCTTAGCTTTCAAGACAGTTATTTGCTCTGTAACAAAAGACCCTATTCTAGATCTCAGGGCCAAGAATGTGTCTCTCTGTTAGCCCTCTCTGTGGTCAGTGCCTTTAGAACCCTATCCCTGTATTTCCAGTGGTGGGAGAAGGTTAATGGGTAGAGGAAGCATGGAGTAAAAAAATCCTCAATCAATAGCCCCAAATATTATCCACCACCGACATAACTTTTTTTCTGAATGGCTTGAAATAACAACTGTACTGCCAAGGCGGCACTAAGAAACCTCTATCAAACTGATATAAACTTGTTGTGAAATTAAAAGAAGAGGCCAGGCGTGGTGACTCATGTCTGTAATCCCTGCACTTTGGGAGGCAGAGGTGGGAGGATTGCTTGAGATCAGGAGTTCAAGACCAGTCTGGGCAACATAGTAACATAGTGGGACCCCATCTCAAATATATATATGAAGATAGATATATATACTTAACAAATGAATGGAAGGGTCACCTACTAGGGTTCATGATGGAGAGAGGCGGGGAGGGGAAAAGCAGGAAGGGAGAATTTCTTTTTCTGTTTTTTTTTTTTTGAGTTGGAGTCTCACTCTGTCACCCAGACTGGAGTGCAGTGACCGCTCCCGGCCACCGCAGCCTCAACCTGCTGGGCTCTGGCGATCCTTCCGTCTCAGCCTTCCAAGTAGCTGGAACTACAGATGTGCGCTACCATGCCCGGAAGGGAGAATTTCCAAGGCAAAGTTCCCAGAAGTGTGATATATTTTCACATTTAACAAATCAATGGTTTCAGCACACACGAGGAGGGGACCCCCCCCCTAGAAAAAGAACTGTCTTTTG
This sequence comes from Tarsius wallacei, assembly GCA_963574415.1. NCBI lineage: Eukaryota > Metazoa > Chordata > Mammalia > Primates > Tarsiidae > Tarsius > Tarsius wallacei. The sequence goes on from CAUYQG010095611.1 coordinate 13,126, forward strand.
GAGAACGGGTCCCTTGTAGTGCAGGCTTCCCTCACTGGGTAAGTGTTCTAGGAACCCATTGGCATCAGTGTACCAGCTAGCGTTGTTGGGAGAGGCTGTGTTCAGCTTCTGTGAATTTTTTTGTGGTAAACAGGTGACTGGTTCTTCCACCATGACAACGCACCTGCCCACACCGACACTGTACTCGGTGTTCCGCAGTTTTTGACCAAAAACGACATGACCTCTGTGCCCCACACTCCCTGTTCACCCGATCTCACCCTAAGCGACTTTTTTTGGTTGTTTTCCCAATGAAAAAAGTCCTCAAAAAAAGAGGTAAAACAAAAAACAGCAGAGGTACTAACAGCCATCAAAATGGACGAGTCCAAAAAGCATCTCGGCAGGTGTATTGCATCCCACGGGAGTACTTTGAAGTTGACTGAAGTTTAAACATGCAAGAATAAATACACATTTTTTAATTTAAAAATTCTGGGGTTTTTTGGGTCCCCCCTCGTGCACTCACTAAATGCAACTGTATGCCTAACGTCGTCTGAAAATGTCATAAAACTAAATTCCGGGTCTTGGAGAAGGGGAGGCACTCCTGGCCTCTCAAGCTGGTTCTGCGGCTACCTGGGGGTGGGGTGGGGGATAGGAGAGAGAGGAGAGGGTGTCTAGTCAAAGCCGCTTTTGGCCCCCAGCCCCTCCCCTCCTTCCGGTCTCTCCTGAGACTATGGGGACAAGGTTTTGTACCCACCCAATGCCCCCCAGCTTCCAATCCAGTGGGAGACCCCGGCAATGAGAAACAGAGGTACAAACACTCTGATCCTTTGACACCTGGAAGCTTAAAACCCCAAAGTAGAAAATGAAAAGCAAAAGCATCTGAACCCTCAGGACTATCTTTTGATCACTTGCAAATCTTCTCCTTTCCCCTTATTTCTCCCTGTCACAGGCAGCAGACCGTCTGAGATAACTCAAAGTGTCCTGCACGTGAAAGAGTGAAGAATCAGAGAAAGTCATCAGGTTCCAATTGACCTACCTTAACCACTGATGGCTTCTAGAGTCTGGGAAGGTGTGGTGTCAAGGCCAAGGACTTCTCTATTCAGTAGTGGTGAGACTTTGCGAAAGTGACCCCTTAGCTGCCATTCTGCATCTGTAAGTGGACACAATACAGTATCACATCGGTGGAGGGATTAAGTGATACTTCATGTAACACCGATTTGCAAACTAGGGCTCTGTACAGATGTCTGCTGTTGTCGCTCCATGGAGTTCCTCTAAGGCAGGGACCACATTTCCTTAGCAACCACAGCATCTAGCACCGCGCCCCGGTCTGCCCTCCGTGAAGGTTAATGGGTTGAATTCTTGAAAGACCCTCTGTGTCAGACTCTGATGGCAGAGTCCCATCAAGAAAAGAGATATCAGCCGGGCTCGGTGGCTCAGCCTGTAATCCCGCGCCTTGGGAGGCTGAGGTGAGTGGAATGCCTGAGCCCACGGGTTCGAGACCTGCCTGGGGAACTTGGTGAGACCTCATTTCTACAATAAATCAAAAAATTAGCCGGGTGTGGTAGCATGCGCCTGTAGTCCCAACTACTTGGAAGGCTGAGGCGGAAGGATCGCCGGAGCCCAGCAGGTCGAGGCTGCGGTGGCCGGGAGCAGCCACTGCACTCCAGTCAGGGCGACAGAGTGAGACTCCAACTCAAAAAAAAAAAGAGATATCCTACTGTCTTATGTGATTTTAAAAGAGATCATGAATAATAGGGGTCCGTTAAATGGGTTTTGGAGCACTGAAAAGGTGAGAACTGCAGGTCGCAGCCACCATCCCAGGGACTGGAGGACCGAGGAGGTGACCGGGCTGTTGGGACCCGGAGCTACAGGAGGCGGCGGGCTGGGGCTGATGTCTCTGAGGTTGGCCAGTGTCGGGAAACTGGAAACCAGAACGACTGGAATCAACTTCTGGTTGCTGCCAAGGTGAATTATCGTTGCTATGGTGACAATGACAGTGAGAAACACAGGAGAGGGCAAGTCCGACCCTCCCCCCGCCCCACCCCGTCTAGCCCTCCAGTCTCCCTCTAGGGCCCCCTATAAGCAGAGCCAGCACAGCAGGGCTCCAGCGGGTGGGGGAGATGTGGAGGGGGCAGATGCCAGGGCAGAGTATAGGGTTCTTCCAGCTGGAGCAACAACTTAAAACCCGCCACAGGCTGGGTGCGGTGGCTCACGCCTACAATCCCAGCAGTATGAGAGTCCGAGGTGAGAGGATTGCCTAGCCCACAGGTTCAAGACCAGCTTGGGCAACTTGGCGAGATCTCATCTCTAAAAAAAAACAAAAAGCAATAAAACCCACTACATCCCCATTTAATACTCGCAGGGGGCACTTTTGCCTACCAGTGAAGATGCCAAGGGCTGTGCTTTGAATGACTTCCTTTTAACGCTACCTTAGGGCGATTTTAGGACATAGGAGTGTGACAGTGAGAGTCACAGGGTCTCAGTGCTCCGAGGCACACTGGACATGACTCCCGCCACCCCAAACGCAGCCTTGCTTTTCTGTCATCCTTGTGGAAGGGAACACTCCTTGGCTGCCACCAGAGGAACTCACATGCTCAAATTCAGAGAATAATGCTCTCACTCCATCGGTCCATGTAGGTAGTATTGGAGAGCTGTCTGGCTCTGCTTATTGGCTTAGGCGACACACCTTGGGTGCTGGGGAAGATGCAGAGAGGGTCCCCAGGGACTAGGAAAAACACCAGTAGCCACAGACACCCCCAGCGAGTCTCATAGCTGCAGGAGGCAGGGGCAGCTGTTCTGGCTCCTTCCGACTGGTGATCTGATCTGACTCCCTGGGGCAAACACCCAGCTGCCCTCCGCGGATTGAATGACCGGGAGAAGTAGAGACCTTTGGTGATTTCTCACCCCCCTCCCCACCCCTTCTCTGAAAATACACTGATGGCACTGAGGCTATGAGATGACTTCTCTGTACGGCGGATTAACTTCCTGGCTCAACCCTGGAGAGACGTGTTTGCGTTTTCCCTTTCAAGTCAGACTCTTTCTCGCATGTCTCTTGAGATGATGTTGAAGAGTTATGACCCATCCACCCATCATGTTACTGCAGACAGCTAGGTGACAGAACACCGTGTGGCTGGGGAGGGGAGGGTAAGTTTCCCCAGCTTGGCCAAGGCTGATCATTTGCAGACACCCAGCTGCGATTCCATTAGAGGGATAGGGGATAGATGGAAGGATATATGGAAGGTTAGATTCCATTAGGAGGGCCAGGATAGACACAGTTGAAATTAGACTCTCTTCTCTTCCTGGCTGGCACTCTCTTCCAAATGTGTTGCATCTCTCGCTCGGTCCAGGACAGGTGGCGCCATTAAGTCTCTTCTGGACAGACAGAATCCACCCAGGGGCCCTAGAGGAAATAAGAAGTTCCCCGCTCCACATTGTGCCTTTTCAACAAGGCCATCTCCCCCCAGACTACCTGGGGGTGCCTTCCTGTTGGCTCTTAGTTACCCTAGCACCCTGGTCCCTACCCCGGCTCACCTTGCAGTCAGGTCTTCTTCTCCAGGGCAGAATTTTGTACACTCCAGACCATTCTCTCAGGCCACAGTCCTGCTGCAAAGTAACCAGCTTCCGATCTCAGTTTATTCAGGCTCTGTTCTCTGTTTCCCAAGGCTTTGGTTAGTTACATCAGCGGGCAGACGGGTGTTGCAATTCAATGCACAGCCTACACTGGGGCGAGAGCATTCCTTCAGACCACAGGCATAACTCTGTTTTAAGTTATGTGTTAGCACTAGAGCGAATTCCATTGAATTCTCTGGACCCACGTGACAAACTCCTGCTTCTGCAGGACACTCCTGCAGTCCGGGTAGCAGGTGTTCATTGGTAGGCATTGCGCTTCTGCCATGAAGCTGGCTGATTTAGCTTGTGGGAGAGACTCACATCAACAGTCTGTATCAGTCACAGCTGAAGTAATAAGCATCAACATAACCAGCCCGGGCCACTTGGCGAGACCTCGTCTCTACAATAAATCAAAAAATTAGCCTGGCATGATAGCGCATGCCTATAGTTCTAGCTACTTGGAAGGCTGAGATAGAAGGATCGCCTGAGCCCAGCAGGTTGACGCTGGGGTGGCCGTGAGCATGCCACTGCCCTCCAGCCTGGGCGGCAGAATAAGACTCCAACTCCCAAAAAAAAAAAAAAAAAAAAAAAAAAAAAAAAAAAAAAAAGGTAGGGAAAGTAAACTGCAGAACACCATCAGGCAGAATCGTAAAAAATGGCCAGCAGCCCGGCCCAAACTTGTCACGAGACCCAAGTTTGGCGAG
>CAUYQG010095614.1:0-13108 GCA_963574415.1 Tarsius wallacei
CCGCAGCCTCGACCTGCTGGGCTCCGGCGATCCTTCCGCCTCAGCCTTCCGAGTAGCTGGAACTACAGGCGCGCGCTACCACGCCCGGCTAATTTTTTGATTTATTGTAGAGATGAGGTCTCGCTTGCCCAGGCAGGTCTCGAACCCGCTGGCTCAGGCAATCCACTCACCTCAGCCTCCCAAGGCGCGGGATTACAGGCTGAGCCACCGAGCCCGGCTTTCCTTGCTTTTTAACAAGGTAGTTCTATTGCACAGGCTGTATGCCTGAAGAATGTGTTGGTTGTAATGCTTGTTTTGAGCTTAATGTAAATTGGGTCATATGTCTTCTTTCTGCTTATTTTATGCAGATCAACGTTGCTTTTTCAAAATTCACCCATGCTGACATATATGGAACATGGTTCCTTCATTTTTAGTACTGTATTCCAATATATCCCAATTTAGCCATCTTTTCCTCTGTTGACAGCATTTATGTTGTTAATAGTTTTGCTGATATGAACACTTTTGTCCTTGTTTCTTAGAGGACATGTGCATGAGTAGAGAGCATACCCAGGGACAGGATTGCTGGGCCTTAGCTTATGGCCATAGTCAATGTTAGTAAATACAGTCATGCCCTGCATGGTGTGTTTGGTCAATGGCCACACACACAATGGTGGTCCCATAGAATTGTTGTGCTGTATTTTTACTGTACCTTTTCTACATTTAGAGACAGTTGGATGCACAAATACTTATCATTGTGTTCCAGTTGTCTACAGCAAGTTTGTAACCTAGGAGCGCCAGGCACTACCGTCTAGCCTAGGTGTGCAGTAGGCTATACCATCTAGGTTTGTGTAAGTAAACTCTATGATGGTCACACAACGATACCATCACCTTATGCTTCTTAGAAGATATCTCCATCATTAAGTGAAGCATGACTGTAATGCTAACTTTTCAAAGTTTTTGTGTCCGGTTTTTACCAAGCCTCATAAACTGAATAGGGGGATTTTACCTCTCTTTGTTCTTCGAAAGAAATTGTGTAACTTTGGAATGATTAATTTTTTTTAATGTTTGAAGACATTTTCTGTAAGACTATCTGTGGCTGGAGTTTTCTTTGTGGGACAATGTATTATCATTATCACCTTGTTATTTTTTTTAGGGGTTCTAGGACTATTTGTGTTACTTTTTTTTCTTGAATCCGTTTTGGTAATTTGTATTTTTCTAGAATGATGTCACTTTTGCTTAAGTTTTTCAAATTGGTTGGCATAAAGTCTTTTTGTAACATTCTTTTCCTAAGTTTAAAGAACTGAAGCAGGAAATAGGTTTATTATGAGGCTGTCATCTATTCAAAAGATCTCTGGAAAGGCTAAGGAACCATTTCAGAAAATGAGCAGAGATACGGAAAGGTGTGGCGTGGGGGGCACAGCCAGGTTGCCCGCCGAGCAGCGTGGGCCTGTGTGTTTACATTCATCCCCCCTGCTTTGTCCCTTCTGGAATGCCTGTTACTCAGGTGTTAGAAAATATCATTTCTGGAACCCCCATTATGCAGATCTAAAATCATCATCTATTTATCTTTTTTCTTATAGTTTTTAAAAATTTCTTTGTCCCGTTTCCCTTTTTTTTGCAAAAGGATTTCATCAACTGTATCTTCTAACCCTTCAATGAAATTTTTTTCATTTTTGCTATGTTCTATTTTAATTTAAAAAAATTTAAAATGTAAAAAGCATTAAAATTGTTTATATTTCTGAAATTTCTTTTGTGCTGTAAGAGCACCTTTCTTTTTTCTTTTCTTTTTTTTTTGAGTTGGAGTCTCACTCCGTTGCCCAGGCTGGAGTGCAGTGGCACACTCACGGCCACCCCAGCGTCGACCTGCTGGGTGCCAGCGATCCTTCAGCCTCAGTCTTCCAAGTAGCCGGAACTACAGGTGCGTGCTATCGCGCCTGGCTAATTATTTTATTCTATTTTATTGTAGAGACAAGGCCTTGCCAAGTTGCCTGGGCTGGTCTTGAACCCGTGGGCTCAGGCAATCCACTCACCTCGTGGTCCCAGCTACTTGGGAGACTAAGGCGGGGGAGTGCTTGGGTCCAAGAGTTTGAGTCCAGCCTGGGCGACATAGCGAGACTCTGTTTCTCAAAGTAAATAGCATACAGGTGCTGGGATTACAGGCTGAGCTGCCGAGCCCTGCCTAAGAGCACCTTTCTAAGAGCACCTTTCTAAGAGCAGTTTGTTTTTCTTTTCATAGATGTCGTAGCTTCTCTTATTCCTCTAAAGATGATTTTTTTTTCTTCTATAAGACGACAGCCTCCTGCTTTGGCTCTGTTCTACCAAACTGCTCCTTCCCATGTTTCCTTGGTACTCTGTCTTTCGTGTTAGCTGTGCCTCACAGACCATTCTTATTGTCTGTTCAGGTTCAAAGCCTGATTAGGTGGGATTAAGGTTTCATTGTGCAGGTTGATGTTGTAGGGGTGAGTGTGATCAGCATGAGCTCTTTGGTAGGGAGGGTCGCCTGCCAGTGTCCTTAGGTCTTTTCCTCGGGGTGGGTCAGATTTCCCGGAGAGGAGCCTTCTCACCTTTGTCTGTAGAGTGAAGGTTGGCTGCTACTGTTTTGGAAACGGAACTCAGTGTGCACCCACTGGTTTGTTTCCTTGTCCACCATGCATGGCATGGAGAAGGACACCTGGGGCCAATGGCTTCTCAAACACTCATACCCAAGCCTCCTTATTCTAGCTTTTCTTACCCAGATCTGGTGCTGGCAGTGTCAGAAATTTTAAAGAATTTTAGGAGTATACTTTTTTTATAGAGTTAGTTTTATTTATTTCTTTGCTACCTATATGCTATTTATTTTTAGAAACAGAGTCTCGCTATGTTGCCCAGGCTGGACTAAAACTCCGGATCAAGCACTCCCCAGCCTCAGTCCCCTGAGTAGCTGGGGCCACAGGTGCACACCACCCCACCCGGCTAGTGGTATTAATTCTGTCATTTCTCAGCTCATCCTATTGCTGGTTTAGGGTTTGAGATCTCATGCAGCCATTTTCTAGCAAGAACAACAATAAGAATTGTGACTGTTCTTGTCTTTTGTTTTCACCTTCCTGTGGATTTGTGTTTTCTCGGGGGGCGGGGAGGAGAATCACTTTGCTGTGACTTTAAAGGGATTTCAGGAGATAGAAAAATTAACTGCGTGTGCCTTTTTGTATATTTGTATATTTCAAACTTGGCTACATCCCTAATTAGGCCCATCTTTTTATTCCTAATATTGTTTATTGATTATTTTTCTTTTTAAAATGCTTTTAAAACCTTTTAATTTTTTATTTTAAAGATGTGAGGTGAAATTCAGGGTTAGGTATACAAATGTTCATTACGCAGGTACCCTTGTTGATGAGGTATGCCCCTCGTCCCCCGGCAGATTCCCACTACTGCCAATCTCGCTCCCACCCTCCCCTGGCAGTTTCCCACTACTGCCAATCCCTTTCTTATAGTATTACAATAGTTGTTCAAGGTCCGCTTAGGAATGAGAACATGCAATTCTTGGTTCTTTGTTTTTGTGATAGATTCCTCAGTATTATAGCCTCCAAGTCCATCCAAGTTGCTGCAAAGTTCACAATTTTGTCCTTTATGGCTGTGAAATATTCCATCATGTATATGTGCCACATTTTAAAAATCTAGTCCTCTTTTGATGGGCAGCATGGTTGGTTCCATGTTCTTGCTACTGTAAACAATGCTGCAATAAACATACATGTGCAGGTATCTTTTTTATAGAGCTATTTGAGTTCTTCCGAGTCTATTCCCAGTAGGGGGATTGCGGGGTCGTATGGAAGGTCGATTTTTAGATCTTTTAGGAATCGCCACACCGTTTTCCACAGAGGCTGTACTAGTTTACACTCCCACCAACAGGGTAGAAGTGTTCCCTTTTCTCCGCAACCGTTGTTTTTTGAGTTATTGATGATGGCCATTCTGACTGGAGTTGGATGGAATCTCGTACTCGTTTTTTCTTGATTAATTTCACTGAAGATTTATTGACTTGATCTGTTTTTTTTCAAAGAGCCAACTTTCTTCTCTTTTTTTTTTAAACTTTAGATTCAGGGGGTAGCATTGTATGTTTGTTACATGAGCAAACTGCATCCCGGTGGAGATTGGGTTTCAGGTGACCCTTCCCCAGCTGGTGACTGTATCCGAGAAGTAACTCCTGAACTTTCACCCGCCTCTTGGCCTTCCCCTTTTTAGTGTTCCCAGTGTCTGCTATTTCCCTTTTTGTGGCCATTTAGCTCCCACATGTAAGTGAGAACACATGATGTTTGGTTTTCTGTTTCTGAATTCGTTCTTTTAGGGTTATACTCTCCACCTCCACCCATGTTGCTGCAAATGACATGATTTCTTTCTTCCTTTCTTTTTTTTTAATGACTGCCTAGTATTTCATGGTATATACATATCCCATGTTCTTCATTCAGCCAATCATTGGTGGGCACATAGGTTGGTTCCATGACTTTGCTGTGAATGAATGTACAAAGACAGGAGAATTTTTTATATGATGATTTCTTTCATTATACCTAGTATTGGCATTGCTGGGTTGAATAGTAGTTCTTTTTTTTTTTGGCTAGTTTTTTCAAATAGCCAACTTTTAAACATACATAATCTGCACTTGTTCGATATTTATGCACATCCATCAGATCAAATATATTATTTATGTGATTAAAATAATCTGTATCCTTACCAAGTGTTTGTATGTTTCATCTAACAATTACTGAAAAGGTAAATTAAAATTTCCCATCCTGATGATGTATTTTTCAATCCTCTGTAGTTTTATCTAAAGCTATCTTATTAGATAATTCAGGATTAGAATTTCTGTGACTTCCTGATGAACTGAATTTTTTCTAGTTTTTATTTCTAGTAATTTTACTTGCTTTAGTGCCTATTTGGTTGATATTAATAAAGCTGTGCTTTTTTTTTTTTTTTTTCTATTTTGGGCACGTCTTTTGAAAATACCATAAAGCCAGATTTTGAGACTCTTTTCTGATATTCTTTGTTTTTACTAGCGCATGATAGCACATTTATTTCTGAAACCTTGCATATTTTAGGGTTATAGTAAAACTATGGTGACCACTCCAAGAATCAACCAATATTTTATATTCGGTACTGTGAAAGCACAATGCTCCAAAAAGATCTGTGTTAGCACTTGTTAAAGATTTATATCAGCTTTGTAATAAAAGACCCAGCAAGAAGACAGAGGAGCTGGTTGAAGAGCATTGGAACAACAGGGATTTATAGAATGAGTCTGGAAAGAATTCAAAATAATATTCCCTGAGTTAGACACCCGATGAGCTGACTTTCTGTAGGCTAATAATAATCATGTCACCTCAGGTCAGCTTCTCTGCAGGCAGTAGTGTCCCCCAAACCCCTCTGTTCCAGCCTTGCTGGCTGTGAGCTATCTGCACCTTTATGGGCTGAGAATTGTTAAACAAAGTTTCAGTAACAGCAGTTTCCGGCCCAAGGGTGTCAGATGAGGTCAAGCAGGCTTGTTAGAAAATACTCTAGGGTGATATCCATTTTTTAAAAAAACCAAGCAATCATCGGCTTGCCTGTTTCTAGGTTTGGGATAAAGTTTTCTTTAACAATTTCACTTAAAACTATAGAATTCTTTGTTAAATGTGTGCAGTTCTGGCCTTAATGACTGATAAAGTTAAGAGTAGCCTTAGCTAAAAAACAGACTATAAAATAAGTTTTTATGGACAAGTTTTGTAGCGAGGCTATGAAAAAATTTGGAATTGGTGTAATTTACTTAGTAAGTAGCAAATAACATATATGTTACGTTAACTTCCGTCAAACTACAGGTCTACCCCGGCAGGCAGACTCTAATTTTTTTCTGTTTCCCTCCCTTCCCCATCCCTCATCCCACTCTCTGTGTCTTTCTCTTCCTCTCCTTGTTTGCCAGTCAAAGACACAGAGGGTTGAGTTATTCTCATTGACCCCTGCATGGTCCCTCTCTCATTTTATTTTCTTTCACCGCCATCCTCTTCCACGCCCCTTCTTCCCATATGTAACCTTTTTCATGTGTTTGATGTGTGTCTTTTTGTTTGTATTTTGGCAAAATGCTTATTGTTTTGTGTGCATTTTTTTTTAATCTCAGTGCTTTACTAATTCACATATAGAACTGGTCTTTCTATATATTTAGATTGGGGAAAATGGCTATTCTTTTATTTATTGAGATTAACTAATTTTTAAATCGGCAAATAAAAATCATATATTTTTATCAGGCACAACATGATGTTTTGAAATAGATACACATTGTGAGATAGTTCAATAAAGCTAATTAATGTGTGCATTACTTCATATATATTTTTTTGTATTGTGGAGCACTTAAAATGTATTCTCAGCAATTTTCAAGAATACGTTACATTGCTATTAATTATAGTCACCATGTTGTATAGCAGATCTCTCAAATTTATTCTTATCTTACCTAAATTTTGTATCCTTCGACCAACATCCTCCCCCTCCCCCACCCCCAGAAAAATGGCTATTCTTGTAACATTAAAAACAATGGAGAAAGAACAGATTTGTTTCTTCTGGAGGCTGGAAAGTTCAAGGTTGAGGTGTTCACATCTGGTGAGGACCTCCTTGCCACATTATCCCATGGTGGAAGGTAGAAGAATAAGAGAAGACATGTAGAGCCTCGCAACTTATTTTTAAATTAGAGACATGACTTTGTTTATGCTACACTTTAATTAAATGCAATGCTTAATTACCCAATATGAGGCAAAGCAGTGTAGGCCTTGAGTGGAAGAGTGGAGCCAGCAGATAAAAGTGTGGCTAGCCGGGCTCGGTGGCTCAGCCTGTAATCCCGCGCCTTTGGGAGGCTGAGGTGAGTGGATTGCCTGAGCCCGCGGGGTCGAGACCCGCCTGGGCAAGCGAGACCTCATCTCTACAATAAATAAATAAAAAAATTAGCCGGGCGTGGTAGCGCGCACCTGTAGTTCCGGCTACTTGGAAGGCTGAGGCGGAAGGATCGCCGGAGCTCAGCAGGTTGAGGCTGCGGTGGCCGGGAGCGGCCACTGCACTCCAGTCTGGGCGACAGAGTGAGACTCCAACTCAAAAAAAAAAAAAAAAAAAGTGTGGCTAAGACTAAGGTGAGGCATGCAAGGTGACCTTGAACCTGAGGATGAGTACTTCAAATTTTGCACCCTGAGTTCTTTGTTCGCCTCATCCTGGATCCAGTCCCGGGAAAAAAACCCAGATCCCTGGGTCATTACACGAGAAGGCTGCCCGGACTGTTGTATCACGTGTAGGAGACACTGAGTGAGAAAGACTACACCTTTCTTGTATTCAGCTGCTGAGATTCGGGGCCAGTTTATTACTACAGTATTGCCTATCATTATCCCGCTCACTAGTCACAAGAGGGAGAAAAGTAACAAAGGAAACACAGTGAAAGGCCTAACTAAAGTAAGCTAGAAGGAGTTAGTGTAACAAATCTGCAGTCTGGATAAAGGTGACTTGGTTACATCTACTGATAATTAGCATACTTGGATGAGGCTGAAGATACCCAATGTTAAGTACAGAAAGGTTGAAAATAACGGAATGAAAAAACACACACCAAGGAAACTCAAACACAAGGAAAGGAGTGTTGGAGTTAGCAACTGACAAAATATAATTCAAGATAAGAAGTCATAAGAGGGGAGTGCACTGATAAACTTCAGATTATTAATGTTGAGCCTATCGTGTTCCTGACAACAGAAGTTCAAAACATTGAAAGTAGAAACGTTAACATAGAAGGGACTGACTTATTTGCAACTATTATGGGAGATCAGCATGCGTTTTTCAGAGATAGAAATGTAAAGTGTAACCTGTGGAAACGCCTCTCCACTGCCGCTATGATATCACTAGCAATTTAAAATGGGTTTATGTGGTTAAGAACATCCTCTGAAGCCGGGATGTTTTTCTCAAAGGGACTTTTTGCCATTTGAACTCAGGTGCGATGGCTTAACTAAGTGTCCCGACTTTACCTAAGCTTGTTATAATGTCATTAGCATGGCATTGAGGTTCTACCCTCCTGAGTGGGCTTTTCTGTGGTACTTATGGGTGGTAATTGAGACGGAGTAACTTTGGACAAGGGCACACGCACACAGTAAAGTCTGGGACCAGAAACAGCCAGAAGAGTGGGAGGTGGGTAAGATGCGAATGAGAAGAAAGCCCCGAGAAGGGAGAAAGAAAAACCCAGAACGCTCCCTCACGGTGGGTAACCTATTTCAGGCTCCCTCGGCCTTTTTCTGGAGAGATTTGTTGCTTAGTAAACTCCTTTTTTCACTCAAAAAAGAAAAGAAAAAAGAAAGATAAAGTGCAACCGGTGCTTTAAATAATCATGATCACGGTCTCCGATGGTCTCTTTAAGCCTCATAGTGGTGGTTCTTTCTCTGTCTCGGCACCTGTCAGGTCATTGATCTCTCTCAGATGAAACAAGGCCTTTTGGTCACTTCCAGATGCAAACATGGTTTCTGTTCCATGGTGACAGTGTCCTGTCACCTGAGGTAGTCATTTCACCTTCCCCCGTTCCCCCCACCGGGACACGGGAGACGGTGCCATGGTCTGTGTTATCTCTTTCCTGACCTGCATTTCTCCTTCTCCTGGTTGCTAACTGAGGTGTCGGAACCTGCCCCAGGGAGCAGAAGGATGGGAGAGGGTGGTGAAGAGGAGAAAGAAGCAGGTCGGACAGGTCTGTGTGTATGGGACTGTCCTAAGAGCATGTCTCCCTCTTTGGGTCTGGTGACAACTTGACATGACTCTCTCCCTGTGAGGCCCTTTCGCGGGCTGTCACCACGGTGTGTGCCACTCATTGTGTTGCCGGCCCTTGGCCCTGGCGAATGCCCTCTCATCCTGCGTGGGGTCTTCCTCGCCCTTGCAACCCAGCACTCTGCCTCCAGCTTTGCTTCCGCTGAGGTCTCTTTGCCCTTGAGGTAGACATTTTCGATGGATTCAAAGACAACCCCATCTGGTCCAGGAGAAACACTCATGTCCTTATTGCCTGAATAGGTCTTGATGCAGGTCTAGCCCATGGGAGCAGGAGGCTTCAGCGTCAGAGCAGTTGAGATGCCACAATCTGTTGCTCGTTAGATTTTGAGGGGCCTGGGTCAAAAATCAGTTTACAGTTGGAGCCTCAGGAGTGAGAAATACATTTTTGTGGTGTGAAACAGCTGAGATAGCGTTAGCATGTTACCACTAACATGTTAACTAACATTGCCCATCCTATAAGAATCAATTCGGGGGGCAAAAAGAGAAGAAGAAGGGAGGAGGAGGGACTAAAGAACAAGAAAGCACACGAATATAAAACATGAAATGAAATGGGACGGTGCTCTTGAAACCCTCTCCTTTGCCTTGAGGTGAGAGGTGGGCAATTAATCCACCTCCCTCACCTGGCCCTTGGGGGTGTGGTCACAGCTTGGCAGCAGAGGGAACCAAAGAAATCCTCTTCATTGCCCCTCTCCTTATCTTGCTATTATTATTATTTTTTATATGAGTGAGGGGTCCATGGGAAGGAGCTCAAGAATCACACAATCAGCTCATGGATATTGTTTTGAACACTGAGCTGTTTCTGGTCACATTTCTGACACCAAACATCGGGCTTTTTTTCTCACGCCAATCAGTTCTCTGAACGCCAACTGGATGTCCTCCAATTGCATTTCTTTCTGACAGTAACTCCCAGGAGTTAGCACAGAGCCCACAGGTAAGAGCCCAGTTCCACAAGACCGTTCAGACAACAATCACAAGTCCAGGCCCCCTGTTCTTCTGAATGGCTGTGAATTGAAGGCTCCCACCAGGCCCTCCTCGGGTTTCATTGTCACTAGAGTGGCTGATAGAACTCAGGAAGATGCTTTACTTATCGTGACCGGTTTACTGTGACGTTTATGGGGGAACAGTCCAACTGAAGAAATGCAAAGGGCAAGGCATGGGGGAAGGAGTGTGACTCTTCCTAGCTCTCTGAGTGTGCCACCTCCCAGACCCTCAGAACCCTGGCATTTAGGGATTTTTATGAAGGTTTCATTGCATAGGCATGATTTATTAAATCATGGGCCGTTGGTGATGAGCTCAATCTCCAGCTCCTCCCCCCTCCCTGGAGGTCGAGGGGGCGGGACTGAAACCCTCTCATCCCAAGGTGGGTTCCTGTGGCAACCAGCCCTCCTCCAGAAGCTGGGTGGCCACACCCGCCCTTCCTGTCATCTTATTAGCATAAAAAGACACTCTTTTCACTTGGAAGATCTGAGGGTTTTAGAAGCATGATGTCAGGAGCTGGTGTCAAGGACCAAATTTTGTAACAAAGGATGCTATTTGTCATCCCTGTCACTCAGGATAGCACAAGAGTTTTAGGAGCTCTGTGCTAAGAACAAGTTATAAGGATCAAATATGTTTGTTGTTATATTACAATATCACGGTTTTATTGGTTCTCATTCTGAAGTAAAATGGCAGTCTAATGTCTTCTGTTGAAACTTCTGATCTAACATCTTATTACATAACTAAAAAATAATTAAGTCTATCAGGGATTTGAATATCCTCTCCGTACTGGTTTAACCAGTATTTGGTAAGGCATTTGGTAAGCCTCAAGTTTAGTTTAATAGACAACTGTTTATAAAACTGCCAGCCAAGAAAGATTGAATACACATTCCTTAAAGATACATAATAGGGTACGTTCATAATACTGCCTGCTTATTAGGCTACAAAGGAAATTTGATCAATTCCAAGTAGCAAAAGTCATACCATTATATTCATTGAACGCTATGCAATACAATTAAAAATAATTTTAGAAAACTACATCCATCCTCCTATTTATATTAAAAAATATTTTTCAATATAGCTCTAGGATTTAAGAAAAATTTCAGAAAACGGACACTCCTGTGAATTGTGGTCAATGGGTTATGAGGATGGAAACTTTTGACTTTAAGTGCATTTACTAGAAGACAAGAAAGACTGTAAGTAGTCTTAGCTTCCAAGAACTTGATCAGTTGAACTGATTCTTTAAAAGACAACAACAAAGAAGCCCCAAATCTTTGAAAAGTCTTATGTTAAAAAGAAAGAGAGAGAGCAACTTTGGGAACCCAGCAACGGATGAGGAGATTTTTTTCAAAGAAGAAAAAGGAAGGCCACACTATTTAAATCCTTGTATCTAGAAATGGAAAACCTAGATGAAATAAATAGCTTTCTGTGAAACTAGGAATCATCCAAATTGGCTCAAAAAGAAGTAGAAAAACATCAAGAGGTCAATAGTTGCAGAAGAAACGAAAAAGACAGTTATGAGGAGCTACACCTAAGCTGAATGTCCAGACATTTGACAAGGAAATAGTACCAAATCTTCAAGGTCTAAGCAAAAACAAACACACCCGTATTTCCAGGATAGCCTACCATCTTGATTTTCCTGGGCCTGCAGGGCTCCTGGGATGTGGAACTTTCAGGGTTAAAATTGGGACGACCCTGGGACAAGTTGATTCTCTCCATATTTTATAAAATGTCAAGACAAATGAGCAGGACTCTGATACCAAAATGGGACATCGGAGAGCTGGGCATGGTGGCTCACACCTGTAATCCCAGCACTTTGGGAGGCAGAGGCGAGAGGATGGCCTGAGTCCAGGGGTTCGAGACCAGCCTGGGAAACATGGTGAGACTTTGTCGCTATAATACATCAAAAAAATCAGCTGGGCATGGTGGCACACGCCTGTGGTTCCAGCTACTTGGAAGGCCGAGGCAGAAGGACCACCTAAGCCCAGCAAGTCAAGGCTGCAGTGACCATGAGCATGCCACTGCACTCCAGCCTGGACAACAGAGTGAGACTCTGACTCACAAACAAACAAATAAATAATAGCGTTGGAGAATTCCAATCCAAGTTAAATATTCACAAACAAAATCCAGCAGTTTGTTTTTCAAAAAGCAATTCGGAAAAAAGGAATAGATGAAAATGTTCTTAAATCGATAAGAGATATCTACCAGAAATGGCAGGAAACATCGTGCTTCATATTGAGAAACATGGAAATAGTCTCAGGACAGTAGGGAGTCAGACGGAGTGCATGTTTATTACCACAACTGCTTACACTGTTCGGCCAAGAAGGTGTCAGCCAAGGTCAGGAGGTCAAATAGATGCAAATATTGGAAAGAAGGGCAAAATTGTGCTCTTTGTAGAGAATATTATTGTCTGTGACGAAAAGTCAAACGTTGATGAACAAACTACTAGAATGACTTTTAAAAATTTAGCTAGGTGGCTAAGAGCTCCTAATTGAAAATAATAACAAATTAGAGCACATAGAAAAATAGCCAACCAAATTGATTGAGTGTTTCCTTTGTGACAGTTTCTGTCCCACACACTTTTTTAAAAAAAGGACTCTTACTATACTGCCCAGGCTGGACTCGAGCTCCTAGGCTCAAGTGATCCTCCTGCCTCAGCCGCCCAAATGTCTGGGACTATAGACACATGCCACCTTGCTCGAATATGTTCCAGACACTTTTTTTGTATTCTTTTATTTGATCCTCAGAACAATTTGTTTGTGCAGACAGATTATAAGTGATAGAAACAGCGGTTGAACCCAGGTATTTAATTCTGAAGTTTCTTCTATTCAAAATCACTCGGGTCATGATGGCAATGGATAAACGTTAGATTCTGGTGGCCGGAACAATCAATGTCCACCCAGATGCCACTCTTTCTTCCAGCGTATAGAAGTGTAGCTGGTAAGGGGCTGCCCGGCCAAGGTGTTCCCAGATTCCTAATATCTGTGTGGGGCTGTGTGACCCATTTTGCAAATGACATCAAGCAGAAAGGATGTACGTCTCTCTTGGTCAAGATGGTTAAGGAGGGAATGAATCCTCTCCACCCTCTCTTAATCCTTGCACTAAGTGGATGTGAGAGCCCAGGGCAACTTAGAACCCATGTTAAAGATGACAAAGCCAGCCGGGCTCGGTGGCTCAGCCTGTAATCCCGTGCCTTGGGAGGCTGAGGTGAGTGGATTGCCTGAACCCGTGGGTTCGAGACCCACCTGGGCAACTTGGTGAGACCTCATCTCTACAATAAATAAAAAAAAAAAATGAGCTGGACGTGGTAGCTCACACCTGTAGATCCAGCTGCTTGGAAGGCTGAGGCGGAAGGATCGCTGGAGCCCAGCAGGTCGAGGCTGTG
>CAUYQG010095616.1:0-15635 GCA_963574415.1 Tarsius wallacei
CCCAGCTTATTTTGGGATTTATTGTAGAGGTGAGGTCTCACCAAGATGCCAGTCTGGTCTTGAACCCTCGGACTCAGGCAATGCTTTTGCCTCAGCCTACCAAAGTGCTGGGATTAGACTGAGCCACCGTGCCCGGCCTGCTTTGTTCTTTAAATATTTTTTCATTTATTATATATTTGGGGGAGTTGGTACATTTCTATTTTCATTCTTCTAAGTGGGAATTAACATGCTGTGAACTATTTTGAAATATTTATTTTTATTTGTATTTCTATCCATAATTTAACTCAAACACCCAAACTTCATCTATTTTGGTTTGTTCTAGACAAGATTTTTATTATCTGTACCTACGTACATACATTTAGTTATGTGTGTATGCAAGGTATATGTCATACGCAATTGTCTCATCTTAGACCTTTTAAAGAATAATTAATACTGAGTGATGTTAGAATTATTTTCTTTATATCATACAGTTTCTTCCTCATTTTTTTTACTGAAGTGCTGTTTATATAAGTATAACTTTTTAGTTTATATAAGTGTTAACTTTTTAGAAACAAAGTACATCTGTCATTACCTGAGTTTCACACTCTTGTTTAAATGATGACTTAGTAATATTCAAATTCTATATCACAGTATATTTCCATAGATGCCTAGTAAGCACTTCAGTCTCAGTATGACTCTTACACGTTCTCTGACTTCTTTTTTGTTGTTGCATTCTTAGTATCAGTAAATGAAAAAAAAAAAATTCTCTCACATTAAAAAAAAATAGCCTATATATCTTATCAGCAGCAACTCCTCTTGAGTTTGTCTCCAGACATGAAGCATTTTTTTATGAAGGTCAACTTCATTATACTGTTTCAAATGACTGTAAGAATTCTATAAATTTATTGATTTGTATGTTTTTGTTTTTCCCCACCAACCAAATTTCCTAGTAAAGGTAATTCAAACCTCAGTGTTACCCTCCTTACAACTTTGCTATAGAACATGCAATTACCCATGGCCATGACTTTTAAGGTCTCACAGGATCTGGCCTCAATTTACAATTTCCCCACCTCTAATCACTTTCTCCGTGGTCATAATATCCAGCCTTTCTGCCAGTCTTGTAGAAGTTTGAATAATCCTATTTGTGTGTGTGTGTGTGTGTGTGTGCTCTTTACTTTTCTGTTATTTATTTACGATGCCTATCTTTCAAATCTCTATCCTATGTCATGTCCTTAGGGAACATAAAATGCCCCTTTCAACTACAATCTATCTAAAATGTTCCGAATGACACTTTATACTTAACTGTAATATGGTCTATACATTTACCTACATGTCTATCCCAGTTGTAATAAAAACTTTCTGAACACCAAGACCTTTTTTGTTGTACATTGCTATATATCTAAAAAGAAAAACGTGTTAATTGATAGAGATAGGTACATACAAACATAAGTAAACAAACATAGAAATATAATCTACTTAAAATAAAATTAGACATAAACACTGCCAATTTTTAAAACAAAAAGATTAATTTTTATTCTTTTTAATATAATTATTTTTAACAAATATATAAAGCCAACTCAAACACAAAAATTAAAGAGTTGCTTGTAGATTTGAGAACACTTTATTTTGTAGGTAACTTCATGGAACTTGTGACTTTATCTGTCATTGTCATAAAAATATTGCCCACATAAGGTTGGTTTAAATATTGACTTCATGATTTTGCAACATTGGACAGAGAAATATTATGAAAGTTAAAATTAACTCATCAGAATTAAAATGTCAACTTTTACGACATTTTTACAGTAATTAGACAGAGTTGTTATTCCTTGGTATGTTCAACCTGAAGAAATTATATACCTGTCAATTATGTATTCATCTTTGAATCAAACTAGAGAGACTGGTCATGCTATATCTGGTTATTTCAAATCCTCACTTAAGAAATAAGACGCATAAAACCTAAAACAGACTTATATGTATTAGGTAGGAAAGACTTCATATTTTAATTCTCTTTTTAAGTCAGAAGTTTGGTGTAATAATTTAAAATAAAATAATACTTGTTACTTCTACAAAATGAAGTTAAACATTACTATCAAAATAATACAGTTGTATCTGAGATTCAAGAGCCTGGAGATTTGTTAAGAGGGAGTCAGAAGAGCTACTTTGAAGTTAATGGTAAACCAAATAGACTAAGACTGCTATTTTGAACAATTTACCCATAAGAAATTACAGTACTTATAGTTTTTCTAATCATTCAAGTAGGATTTTAGAGTAACCAATTTAGAGCATTCAAAACTTTTATTTTAGTGACTAAACATTAAATTGAGAGCAAATAGGTTCATTTATTGCTTTGATTTTATTCACGATAAAGACTACATAAATTACATGAAACAGGAGCATATGATTTTCAATAGATTTGGTTGAATAATTTGGAAAAGTTATAAATGTTGAATAAAGGAAGCATTATGCAAATTCCAGCATTTATCTCTCTTCCTTTTTTAATATAAAGGAGATCACATTAATAACCTAAATGAGTTTCTTCTTGAATCTTACTATATAAAGAAATCTTTTTTTTCAAATGAATTTGTCTGATGCAGTTTAGAGAAGAAGACTGTTCATAGGATTAAGGACGAGATTTAACCGAGTTAAATCATGGTTTTTCTCTGACTAGCTTTGTACCTACTGAGATACCATGTAAATACTCTTCAAGTCCCAGTTTTTCACTAAAACGTTGACATCTTTTACTTAACATAACTTATATAGCTCATGTGAAAATATAAAACAGTTAATAAGTTAGCTATAGATTGTGTGCAAGATAAAAAGTAGATCGAACGGATTCTTCAGACTCCTTTCGCTTTCTTTGAGTCATTACAATTTCTCCAAAAGCAAATACTATATGTGCAATTGTGTGAATAAATTGTTGTGCATTTCTTTTAAAATATTACATTAATTTTTAAATGATTTTATATTTGAAAACGAATACATGTATTTACAGGGAAAAACACTGCCTAAAGTGATACTTTCACTTTCTTCCAATTTATGTTCTACCACCTTCAATAAGGATTCACATGAACATAATTTTGTAAAATATAGCTGCAAAGGCAACAATGTTTAACTGTCTCGATTTTTAAAATCTTTGCCACATGAATCCAATTTTTGCCTCATGAATCCAAAATTTTTATGTGTACCCATTATGCAGCTGACATTGTGATATAATTGGGAAAGATAATGACAACTTAGGTATGCCCTTTGACTTCAACTATCTAGAGAGATAAAGATCAGCAAATAAAAATTGTTATTAAATACGATAACTATCAGGAATGGTTTCTCAGAAGAGGTGATTCTAAGAAAGCTTCTTCAGGTTAACAAAAATTGAAAAAAATAAGTATATATATAATCATCTCAGAGAACAAAGAGAGTAAAGTTTTACCTAAGTCTCAGGAATGAGAAAGTATAGCAATTATTGAGAAATGTTATAGTGGGAGTAGTGTGTGTGTGTGTTTGTGTGTATGTGTGTGTTTTTCTATATGGATGTTTGGAAAGATATGAACTAGGAGAGGGAAGATATTAGTGTGGATAAATATAAGAAGAATAAAGAGTGTATCTAATTTGAATACTTGTATCTAATTTATATACTTGTGTCAAAATGATTAAGGTTTTGCAGTAAATGCAAGGTTGAAATTATACTGGTCACTTGAAAATTAAATACACAGAAATAATCCTCTGTCTCACACACATATATAATCATTAAAGATATGTGTTGATATTTCCCTTAATAAATGCTAAAGAAAGGCTATACATATGTCCTAGCATGAGAAAGAAAAAATATATACATACCAGTGCTTATTTTCACTGGTGGCATATTGTTGGTTTAGAAATTCTTAAGTATGCTAAGTACAAATTGAGATAACAAAGTTCAACTTTTAGACACAAATCATTCACAACTCATTTCCTCAGACACATAACTTGGAACTCATCTGTAAACTTAATAAAAAGAAGAAACATAAAATGTAACCTTTTTTTTCTAAAGCACATCTGGCTATAGAAGAAAGGATTGTATTTATTACATGAAGCTCATCAGTTTTTTGCCCTCTAAATTGTTCTATAAATCACAGTCCTTTAAAAAATCTTTATAGTAACAAATATATAGCTCAGGTCTTACAAAAAATTAAATCAAAATTACTATTAAATGTTTGAATACAACTCCAAAAATTACATAAGGTAGAAATCAATTTTAAATGCTGGCCACTAAATAATATTTTTATAATTGTTATTTTATCATTAATTAGTTAATATATTTCATCTTACTAAGTCTTGTGATCCCCATTTTAGAATAATACAATTTGCTAAATTCATGTTTGACCTTCCTCCAAAAAAGGAAGAATCATCACCAAACCCTTAACAATTACTACCCTCTGATATTGAATATCTACCTGTGTCTATTAAAATAGTTCAGACTTAGTATTTTCAAACTGAATTTAAAAGTATGTTCCCTAATACATTTAAAAGTATGTTCCTTAATACATACTTTCTCCTGTTTCTAGTATCTCATTTAATGGCCTCCTAAAATATTGTTATCCCAAGTCACCGTCATTTGTATCCTCTCACTCTAAGTCTCAGCCACCAATTTCTATCATCTATTTTATTTTAATTTATTACTAATACCTTAGCCCAAAACATAGATGTCACCATAACTTTGTGTTTAAAGAATTAGCTAAAGGAGAGCTGTTAGTCATTTCAACAGTGCAATCAGTAAACAATAATATATTTTAATAAAGTAAGAATGATGGCGTTGGTGAAATATCATATGCTGATTTGAAAACACTGTAGAGGGGTATGATAAAATGATTCTGGAGAGGGTATGGTCAAATACATGTAGGAAATTATTACACAGCTAATATGTATGGGTTCTAGCAAATAGGCGAATGAATTGATTTAGTAGCAAAGAAAATCTTTGTGTTAGATTTAAGATGGGAAAGTTTTGTTTTGTTTTGTTTTGAGTCGGAGTCTCACTCCGTCACCCAGGTTGGAGTGCAGTGGTATGCTCATGACCACTCTGAGGTCAATTTGCTGGGCTCAGGCGATCCTTCTGCCTCTGCCTTCCAAGTAGCCAGAACTACAGGCGCATGCTACCACACCTGGGTAATTTTTTTATTTCTTGTATAGATGAGGTCTCGCCAAGTTGTCCAGGCTGTCTTCGAACCCATGGGCTCAAGCAATCCCCTCATCTCAGCCTCCCAAAGTGTTGGGATTACAGGCTTGAGCCAGGAAAGATTTTTTTATAGTGAGGTAAGTAGATTAGTGGATTAGATATGAGTGATGTGGAGATTCTTTGTGTGTATATAAATATATATATATATATGTGTGCGTGTGTGTGTGTATTTATGTGTGTGTCTGTATGTATTTAACTACTTAAATCAATCTTTTTTCTTTTATTATAACATATTTATAACTATATATTTCATATTATGCACAACCCACCCATTTTAAAGTGCACAAGACAGTTGATTTTAGTAATACAGAGTTTGCAACCAATGAACTTCAGAAAATTTTGATCTCCCAAAAGGACACACTTTATCAATCAGTACTTATTTCCCCCATCTTACTAGTTCTAGGAAAAAACTAATTTTCTTTTTTTATATATCAATTTTCCTATTCTGGTCATTGATTGCAAATGGAATTATACAATAGGTAGCATTTTCTGAGTCATATTTTTCACATAGCAAAATATTTTCAAGGTTAATTCATGTTGCAGCATGCATCTGCATTCATTTATTTTATTAATGAATAACATGCCATTTTATGCATATACCAGATTTGATTTAACATTTATCAGTTGATGGGCATTTGGGTTGTTTCTACATTCTGACTGTTATGAATATAATGCTGCTTTGAATATTTATGAACATACTTTTGTTGGATATGTTTTTATTTTTCATGGATAAATATCCAGGAGTGTACTTACTGGGTTATATGGAACCCTATATTTAACATTTGAAGGAATAACCAGTTTTGTAAAATAGTGGTTGCAATAATTTACATTATTACCAGCAGTGTATAAGGATTTCCTTTTTCCACATTCTAATTGACACTTATTATTACTATTATTGTCACTGTCATTCTAATGGATGTGAAGAGTTATTTCAATGTATTTTAATTTGAATTTACTAACAGCTAAAAATGTTAAACATTTTTCATGTACTTTTTGGAAATTTATATTTATTTTTTTTGAAGAATTATCTATTCAAATAATTTCTATATTTTTAGACTTGTCTTGGTAATTTTTGATTTAGAAACATTATTACTAAATTCTGAATTAAAGTCTTTGTCACATATATAACATTGATGCTTCAATTCTGTGGGTAGCCTTTTCACTACCTTGATGATGTTCTCTTAAACACTACAGTTTTTAAATTTTGATGAGGTCAGCTTGTCATTTTCATTTGTTTCTTGTCATTTTGTGACATCTAGAAAATCATTGCCTAATCTAAGTTCAAAATGATTTATATCTATTTTTTCTATGATTTTTATAGTTTCAGTTTTAACTTTTAGGTCTTTACTCATTGTGAGTTTATTTTTGTATATGATATAAGGCAGAGGATTACTTCACTATCTTGCAAGCAGATACTCAGTTGCCCCAGCACCATTTTTTGATAAGGTTATTTTCACTACTTTTTCCTCCATTGTGTTATCTTGACACAATTTCCAAACTCAAATTATTTTTAAATCTGAGAGTTTATTTTTATATTTTAAATTGAATTCTGTTGATCTACATGTCTGTCCTTATGTCAGCACCAAAGTATTAAGACTACTATAGCTCTGTGGTAAGTTTTAAAAATGAGAAATGTCAAAAATCATCCACCATGTCCAAGTAGGCTTCATCCCTAGGATGCTGGGATGGCTCAACATCCACAATACCAGAAACATAATTCAAAACATCAACAGATGTAAAAAAAGAAACTGCATGATTATATCATTAGACACAGAAAAAGTTGCCAAAATCCAGCACACCTTCTTGATAAAAAGCCTTGAACATCTAGGCATAAATGGAACATACCTCAAAATTGTAAGAGCAATCTATGAGAAACCCACATCCAACATACTGCTAAAAAGACAAGAAAATTGATCCATTTCATCTGAAAATTGGAACAAGACAAGAATGCCCACTCTCAACCCTCCTGTTCAACATAGTATTGGAAGTCCTAGCAAGAGCAATCAGACAAGAGAAGGAAATCAGGAGTATCCAAATAGGAAAAGAAGAAGTTAAGTTATCCCTCTTTGTAGATGACATGATTCTATACTTTGAAAACCCAAGAGAATCTGTCAAAAACTTCCTTGCATTGATAAAGATCTTTGGTAAAATCTCAAGGTATAAAATAAATGTGCAAAAGACAGTCACGTTTCTAAACACTGACAGCAAACAAACAGAAATTCAAATAAAAAGCACAATCCCATTCACAATAGCCACAAAAAAAAGGAGATACCTTGGCATCCCTATAACCAGAGATGTGAAAGACCTTTACAAAAAGAAAATGCAAAACACTGCTCAAAGATGACATAAACAAAGGGAAAAATATTTCATGCTCATGGATTGGAAGAATCAACATTGTTAAGATATCCATCCTACCCAAGACAATCTACAGATTTAACATAATACTCATTAAATTACCAGCAACATTCTTCTCAGACCTGGAAAAGACAATACAGGAATCCATATGGAAACAAACAACCACAACTCACCAAAACAATCCTTAGCAAACAAACAAACAAAGTGAGAGGTAAAACATTCTCAGACTTTAAAATTTCTTAAAAAGCTACAATAATCAAAACAGCCTGGTATTGGTACTAGAACAGGCATACAGACCAATAGAACAGGATAGAGATTGCAGAAGCAAAGTCTCAATTTCTCAACCAACTTATCTTCGACAAACCTCCACCACAAACCACTGGGGAGAGAAGAACCAATTCAGTAAATGGTGCTGGGAAAACTGGCTGATCACATGCAGAAGATTAAAACAGGACCCTTACCTGTCACCGTATATAAAAGTCAACTCTAAATGGATCAAAGATCTAAATGTAAAACCTCAAACTATAAGAACCTCAGAAAATGCAGGAGACACCCTTATGGAAATTTGAATTGACAACCAATTCCTGATCAAAACCCCAAGTGCCCATGCCATAAGACATAAGATAGACAAGTGGGACTTCATCAAACTGACAAGCTTTTGCAAAGCAAAAGAAACCATCAAGAAAGCAGGAAGACAGCCCATGGACTGGGAAAAAAATATTTGCCAACTGTATATCTGACAAAGGTCTAACACCTAGGATCTACAGGGAACTCAAACATGCCAAAAAGAAAAGGAACAAATAGCCCCACTACAAAGTGAGCAAAAGATATGAATAAGCACTTCTCAAAAGAAGACATACGAGCAGCCAACAGATACATGCATCAATGCTCAGTCTCACTAGTCATCAAAGAAAAGCAAATTAAAACCCCACTGAGATACCACCTAGCTCCAGTCAGGATGTCATCATCAATGACTCAAAAAGCAACAGATGCTGGAGAGGATGTAGGGAAAAGGGAACATTTCTATACTGTTGGTAAGAGTGCAAACTAGTACAATATCTGTGGAAAACAGTTTAGCGTTCCTAAAAAGTCTAAAAATCGTCCTTCCATATCATCCTGCAATCCCCCTACTGCAAATATACACAGAGGAACTCAAATCACTCTATGAAAAATATACCTGTACACACATGTTTAGTGCAGCATTGTTCACTAAAACAAAAACATGGAACCCACCGTGCTGCGCATCGAAAGAGGACTAGATTTAAAAATGTGGTACACATACATGATGGAGTATTACACAGCCATAAAGAAGGATAGAATTATGAACTTCACAGCAACTTGAATGGACGTAGAGTCTGTAATACTGAGTGATCTATCACAGAAACAAAAACCTAAGTATCACATGTTCTCACTCATCTGTGGACCTTGAACAATTATCGTAATACTATAAGTAAAGGATTTTCAGTAGTGGGAAATTGTCTAGGGGACGGGTTTGGCAGTAGTGGAATTCTGCAGGGGGGCACACCTCATCAACAAGGGTACTTGCATAATGAACATTTGTTTATTTAATCATGAATTGCATGTCATATATCTAAAATTTTTTTTTTAAATGAGAAATGTAAGTTTTCCAATGTTCTTCCTTTTCAAGATGGTTCTGGTTATTCATGCAGAATCTCTAATTTTTCTATGAATTTTAAAATTTGTGTGTCAAGTTTTGTAAAGAAGAAGACAGTTAGAGTTGTGATAGTTTGCATTTTATATATATATATATATATATTTGCAAATATATATACTTGCAGACTGATTTGGGAAGTATTACTTTCCTAACAATTTTATGTTTTCTGCTCCATGAACATGGGCTATTTTAAATTGATTTAGGTTTTTCTTTTTTTAAATTACTTCAATGATTTATAGTTTTCATTGTATAATATTTGCACATTTTAAAATAAATTGAATTGTATTTTATTTATTTTATTATATGATAAATGAAATTAATTTGTAAGTTTCACATTCAGATATTTTATTGCTAATCAGCAGATATAATTACTTTTATATATCGTTCTTGTGTCTTAGTGCTCTTGTATTTTTTTTCCAAATGTATTAATTCGACATTTTGAAATGATTCCTTAGTATTTTATATGTCCAAATAAACAATATTTACAACTAAAGCTAGTTATAGTTCTTACTTTACACTTTGGATGTTCACTATTTTCATGTATAAATATCCTTGTTATATCTCATATAAGATACGATCAAGGACTTTGTCTTGTTCCTAATCTTAGAAAAACAATATTGCCTTCCAACATTAAGTTAGTTAACATTATTGTTATTTCTAGACATCTTTTATCAGTTTGAGAAAGCTCCCTTCCTTCTCTTACTGGTTCATTGAGTGATTTAATCAGAAGAATTGCAACCTTTTAATCAAATGATTTCTGCATGCATTGAGATAATTAAGTAGTTTTACATTTTTTATTGATACTGTGTATTACATTAATTCTTTTGAATGTTAAGGCAACCAAGCATTATTCAAATAAATTCTATTTCAGATCTCCAGGTTATCAACTTTGTATCAATATTCATGAATGATTTTGGTCTATAGTTTTATTTTCTTGTGGTGTCTTTTTCTGGCGTTGGTCAAGACAACACTGACCTCATAAAATGTCTTGAGGATCATTCACTTGTCTTCTATTTTTAGGAGCATTTGAATAATGAAATATGTTAATATTTCTTTAAATGGTGGCTCACGCCTGTAATTCCAGCACTTTGGGAGGTCTAGGCAGAAGAAGTCCTTGAGATCAGGAGTTCAAAATCAGTCTAGGCAGCACAGGGCAACCTTATCTTTAATAATTAAAAAAAAAAAGTAACTGGTCATGGTGGCACATGCCTGTAGTTCTAGCTACTCATGAAGCTGAGACAGAAAAATTGCCTGAGCTCAGAAGGTCAAGGCTGCTGTGAGCTCTGATCATGCTATTGAACTCCAACCTGGTAACAGAGTGAGATTCCAACTCAAAATAAATAGATGATAGGTAGATAGATAGATAGGTAGATAGATAGATAGGTAGATAGATAGATAGATAGATAGATAGATAGATAGATAGATAGATAGATGGTAGATAGGTGACATAACAGGTGATAGATATCTCTAAATGATGATAGATAGACATCTCTAAATGCTTGGTATCAGTAAAGGTTGAGCAAGTGTACTATTTTCTAGGTAGTTTTTAATTACTAACTTAATATCCTTTTTCTTTAATGTTTGTAAATTTTATTGGTCTTTATGGTTTGATTGATTCTATTTTTTGCTCTATTTCATCTACCCCACTAACTTCCTTATTTTATTTTCTTTGAGTCTAGTTAAATTTAATTAGGCTATTGATTTGGAAAGTTGTCTATTATCTAATCCATCTGTTTATAGCATACATTCCTTTAAATATTGCTTTAACAACAGTCAATACATTTTGGTATTTTTTGTCTTTATTTGTATGTATCTTTAATGGTTCTATAATTTTTTCTGATGATTTCTTATTTGACCCATAAATTATTTAGAAATATTATGTATAATTTGGACAGATTTGTAAATATGCTATATTATTTTTGTAAGATTTCTAATTAAAAATATCAGTGAAATTGACCTTTAGGTAGACTGATAAGAAATAAAGTCTCAAATCACTAAAATCAGAAATGAATGGAACATCACTACCAAATATGTGTGTGTATGTGTGTGTGTGTGTGTGTGTGTGTGTGTGTTTATGTGAGAGAGAGAGGGGAGAGAAAACTATAAACAATGGTATGACAATCATATAGGTAAACTAAACTCAATGAAAAAGATCCCTAGAAATAATAAAAACTGACTGAGCAAGAAATAAAGAAACTGAATAAATCTATAATAAGTAGAGATTGAATTAGTTATCCAAAGGCTCCCACTAAAGAACTGATCAAATCACATGCCTTTCCAGTTAAAGCTAATTAACACCAAATCTTGTTTAATTCTTCCAAAGCAGAAGAAGAAGATAGGTATCCTGTCTAATTCTGTGAGTCCAGTATTCCCCTATGCGAAAGCCAGGCAAAGACATTACAAGAAAACAATTGACCAATTTATCTTAAAAATATATAATATACATGAAACAGCAGCATATGAAAAAGTTACACACCATAGGCTAGTAAACTGTATTCCAGAAAGAATGGTTCAGTGTAAGAAAATTCATCGATATATTGTGTTGCACAAATATACTAAAGAGAACAACAAAACAAAAAGAGACATAATCAGCTAAATTGATGCTAAAAAAGTAGAGGGGACATGGCTATTGCCTCCCTAAATAGTCTCTGAAAAATCACTGACATGAATAGGAGAAAAGGCTTACAAATGTATTTAACACATATATATATGATAACCTTCAGAATGAGGACTCAACTTCCCAGTGAGTTATAGAGACTTATATACCACCCTGAGTAAAGAATGCAGCAAATAATGCAGATTCAGAGCATGTCCAAAAAGAGATTAAGTTAGTAAATCAGATTTAGAGACAAGACAGATTATGAGGAAAATAAAGGAAGAAGCTTGAGTAGCAAACGAAGCATCGTTATGTGGATAAATTCTTTCTTAGAGAGAATAGGTAGTAAGTTTCTTTTTAGACTTTTAAAGGTGTCAGACTGTGTATCTGTTCTAGATCCACTTAAAGATATAGAAAAGGAAGGGGCATGGCTACATTAATATAGATTATTTACAGATGCAAAATTTGTCCCACAAAAGACAGCTTTATAAGGCCTTTTTTGTTTGCTGGCTCTGTAGCAAAAAAAGCTTCTGAACAGCAAAGACATAATCAACAAAGTAAATAGGCAACCCATAGAATGGGAGAAGACGTTTGGACACTATACATTCCCAAAGGACTAATATCCAGAATCTAAAAATATCTCAAACAAGTTGACAGGAAAAAAGTAAATATACCCTCTTACAAAGTGGCAAACAATATGAACAGGCATCTCTCAAAAGAAGATATACAAATAACCAATATTCATATAAAGAATATTCAACATCACTTATCATCAGGTAAATGCACATTAAACCTACAATGAGATATCACCTTAGAGCAGTCAAAATGACCATTATTAAAAAGTCAAAAAAAAAAAATTCTCACATAACTAAAAGTATATTTGCCATTCAATCCAGGAATTCCATTATTTGGCATCTATCCTAAGGGAACAGAGATTTTTATACAAAACATATGAGTGCCACCTGCACTAATATGTTTATCTCAGCACAATTCACAATTGCAAAGATATGGAATCAACCTATATGTCCATCAACTGATCAATGGATAACAAAAATGTGATATTGAATGCTATTCATCCATAAGAAATGAAATAATTTTATGTATTTATTTTTATTTTTGTTTTCAGTAACTTGGATAGAATTAGAGAACATTATCCTAAGTGAAGTAATTAACGTTTTCTGAAGAACAGAAAACCAAACACTGCATGTTCTCACTTATAAGTGGGAGTTAAAATAAGGATTTGTAAAGGCATATAGAATGGTATAGTTGACATGAGAGAATCACAAGGGGGAGGGATGGAAGGGGAGGAGGAATAAAAATTACCTATCAAGTACAATCTACACAGATGAGGTGATAGGTGCACTTAAAGCCCAGACTTCGCCCCTTTACAATGCATCAATAACAAAAAGGCATTTGCACTTCCAAAAGCTGTTAAAATAAATTTAAAATGACAATGCTTACAAGGCTTACATCTGAATAGCAAATGACATTTTACAAAGAAAAAAATTTCTAAAAATTATTTAAAGGTTATTTATGAAACATGAGGAAAAGGGCCAATAAGCAGTAGAGAGAGATGTGGAGAAAATTATAGTCAATAGAAGTATCTTTGGTAAGAAAGGTAAATAAAAATAATTAGTATAATAAAAAAAAACTTGTATCACAAATTTTTTGTCCTAAAGTTTAAAGAAAAAAAGAAATTTAGAACAAAACTGAAAGCATGTCATAAGTTGTCTAAGTTGTATTATACAGTTTGTAAAAATAATTTTCAAAGGAAATTTTGTATGTGATTTGAGTTAGTTATAATTAAAAGAAAATTATTCATCATAGTCTTTCTAGGAATTGGGTATTGATATTAAACTATATTAATACAAAACTTAACAAGTGGTTAGAACAACAAAGCTTTCTTGAAGTACTGACTTACTCCTAATGAAATTGAAAAAAAGTTTTAATTTTTAATTCTGTAACAATTTCTTTCTGCAGCTTCTCAGGCTGATATTTCAGAAGGTCAGCTTCTGCAGTAATTCCACTGTTTTCAGCTTTTCCTCCTTTTGGGAAAGCCTGGAATGGCAAATCGCTCCTTGAAATTTTTGTTGGCTCTTGTAATTTTTTTTTCTCTAGGTCTAAATTTGTTTTTATGATCTCATTCTGAAATTTTTTATCATGAAATTTTCCTCCAGTATAACTTAACTCTGCACTCTTGACTTTTCTTAATGCATACATTTATTGTTCCCTAAACAATAAACTCACAAAAGGCAGATGGGTTAAAGGGGAGGTATGCAGATGTATTTATACATGGGAATTGTTAGAATAAATACCCAAAGTTACAGGGGAAATTGTCCATTTTTATGCTTCTGTAATATAATATTCTCTCATAATCCTGGACACATTCTTTATGTATACAATTAATTAAAATTATCTTTTCAGCATGTTTGACTATCACGTTATCCAAAAGGGCTTCCATAATGAGAAAGAATCACATGTAGAAGAATTTCTTTCCTTCTTTTTTGGTAAGTAGACTAAGAAACAAATATTTTATATTTTGTCAAGATAACCTGTGTTGTTTAATTAGTTTTCTTTTTATTACTTAAAAAAACAACTAATTTTTACCAGATTGAAGGTTGACATCTGTGTAACTTGCTAATACCACTTTTAAAGTTTTTGATTATCACTCTAGTTAAATTAATAATTATTATTTTACAGAGACCTGTGATTCTGCTTAAATAAAATGTTTTGAGCTTTTTAATATCTTTTACAAATATCCTCAAAATCAAATACTAAATTAAATCTCTGATTTAGACTTATCCTGAACTTATCAAAATCATACAAA
The DNA here is from genome assembly GCA_963574415.1 of Tarsius wallacei. NCBI lineage: Eukaryota > Metazoa > Chordata > Mammalia > Primates > Tarsiidae > Tarsius > Tarsius wallacei. The sequence continues at coordinate 14,642 of CAUYQG010095616.1, forward strand.
TTAATCTTCACAAGGTTATAGAATGTTTTTACAGCTTCCAATTAAGTAAAAAGTTTATATTACCATCCCCACCCTGATGATGAAACATCAGTTAAGAGACTCCTGGTAGCCCCATTAAAAAGAGTCTTTATCAAATATTGTTAACTAACCCATGTACTGTTAATTTGCAGGGTTATGACCCATGGATGCATCTATTTCATCTAAAAAAAAAAATTCCTGACTCCTACTGAATCTGTAACATCAATACTGGTATCTGGCTCCAAACTCAAATTAAACAAAGCCTTGTCTTTTGTCCTGGAAAGGATGACAATTAAAATAAACTGTTTTCATGTGTGACTGAAATAGGCCTGTATACAAAGGCACAAATGCTCATTTAATAATATTGCATTCACCTAAATTAATATAATTTTACGCCTTAATGTTAGATAATTTAAATGTTTAACTCCTTGAATCTTCTTTTTTTTTCTGTCATTGTCAGAATTAGGCAAAGTTTATGTCTTTTTGTTTAAAATGTTGATACTTTATATTTCGTTTTCAAGGAAAAAATCTTTTACCTTTTTAGCTATTTATAGCTTACATTTTTGAGTGAAACAACAAAGATTACCAGTCTCTCTTTGCCTGATATATTCAAAATTTTAAAGCTATTTATAATACCACAACTGGGCCTGATTTGTTTTTTTGGCAGCGTCTTGCTGCTAAATAACACAAGCATCTTCCCTGCTGGCCCAGGGACCATAATGAAAAAGGTGGGTTTATGAGTCGGGGCCGATTCTGAGATACAGAATTTGTTCATACACTCCAAATCAGGAATAGGCATGCACACACACACACACACACACACACACACACACACACACATCTAAACAGCTGGCCAAATGAAGAATTTTGTCTCCTGGACCATTACACGGCAACTTCTTCTTTTTTTTTTTAGATGAAATAGATGCATCCATGGGTCATAACCCTGCAAATTAACAGTACATGGGTTAGTTAACAA
>CAUYQG010095618.1:0-14330 GCA_963574415.1 Tarsius wallacei
TGTAATCCCAGCACTTGGAGAGGTCGAGACAAGAGATTGCTTGAGCCCAGTAGTCCAAGACCAGCCAGGGCAACATAACAAGACCTTGTCTCTACAAAAAATAGAAAAATTAGCTAGGCATAGTGGCACCTGCCTATAGTCCCAGCTACTCGGGAAGCTGAGGCTGGAGGATCACCTGAGCCCAGGCAGTCAAGGCTGTGGTGAGCCATGATCATGCCATTGCACTCCAGTCTAGGAGATAGAGTGAGACCCCAACCCAAAAATAAAATAAAAGAGTAAAAGTCCAGGTCATTACAATAATCTATAAAGTCCTATAATACTTTGATGAAGCGTTATCTCTCTGATTTCAACAAATACTATTCTTTGCCTTACCCTCTCCATTCCTGCCACACTGCCTTCTTGCTCTTCCTAGAAGATGCTAATCATGGCCCCTCCTCAGAGCCTTTGCACCTGTCATTTCTTCTGCCTGAAATACTCCTCCACAATAACCATATGGCCTGCTTCTTTTAGGTGTTTGCTCAAGTATTATCTCACTGGAGGTGTTTCTATACATCCTATTTAATATCATCCCACCTCACTCCCCTTTTCTGCTTTATTTTTCTCCATAGCATTAAGTACCATCTAATATACTATATACTTATATAAAAATTTTAGGCTGGATATGGTAATATAATCACACCTATAATCCTAGCACTTTGGGAAGCTGAAGAGGAAGGATTGCTTGTGCTAAGAAGTTCAAGACAAGCTGGGCTCGGTGGCTCAGCTTGTAATCCTGAGCTTTGGGAGGCTGAGGTGAATGGATTGCCTCAGCCTGCGGGTTCGAGACCCGCCCGGGCAACTTGACGAGACCTCATCTCTACAATAAATCAAAAAACTAGCCAGGTTTAGTGGCGCGCGCCTGTAGTTCCAGTTACTTGGAAGGCTGAGGAGGAAGGATCGCCGGAGCCCAGCAGGTCGAGGCTGCGGTGGCCGGGAGTGGCCACTGCACTCCAGTCTGGGTGACAGAGTGAGACTCCAACTCAAAAAAAAAAAAAAAAAAAGAAGAAGTTCAAGACAAGTCTGGGCAACATAGCAAGACCTCATCTCTACAAAAAATCAAAAAACCAGCCAGGCATAGTGGCACAACCTGTAATCCAAGCTACTTGGGAGGTTGAGGCAGAAAGATCACCTGAGCCCAGGAGATCAAGGTTGTGGTGAGCCATGATCATGCCACTGCACTCTAGCCTAGAAGACAGAGTGAGACTCCAACTCAAAAAAATTTTTTTTTAGTTAGTGCTTGTATCCCAATTTAAGAGAAGGTGACATTTCAGCTGGGTCTTGGCAGATGCGTAAGAGTGTTTCGGGGGAAGAATGATTAGTTCTTTGAGGGTAGGAATTTATGTCAGTTTTGTTACTGCTGCTTCCCAAATACCTGGAATAGTGAACACAGCACATGTCAGATGCTCAATAAATAACCATTGGCTGAATTAATATCTCAAATGTGGATAATAACCATGTGAACACTAACTTATTTTGTGTTATAAGAATATTCAAACCCTCAAGGGTTGCTATGAGGTCCTCTCCATTGGCATTGTCTGTCTTTCTCTCATCTTGGCTACAATACTCGAGTGCATGAGAGGAGAAACAAAGAACATCACAATGAGTAATTGGGCTGAGATTACCTAGCCAAGAGCTGAGCCCTGCAACAGGTACAAAGGGGGGTCAAGTTTAAATTCTGCAATGACAGGTGTGCTTCACATTAGATCATAAGTTGTTTTTGACCTGTTTCACAAGTGAGATATCTCTCACACCAGAGTCTTTCCTCCTCCTAGGATCCTAGAACAGGCACACAAGGCTATTAGTCATAGCAGATGCTCAAAGGGGACGGGATGACAACCTTTTGAAATTTAAATCAATCAAAATCTGGGCCTTCCAATGCGGTATTTCTTTTTTGATACAAGACATCAAGTTACCTAAAATGTTATATCACTAACTCCCTGGAAAATACTGAGACTCAGCAGAAAACTTAAATTCAGGGTCTGGGTCAAGCCAATCAAAGTTTCCTAGTACAAATTCAGTGACATTTGACACCCTTTTTTCAGGATTTTCTGTCAGCAGAGACTGCTCTTCATAACCCCCTCCCTAACCTAAGAACAACACTTAATGCCCATGAGAGAGAAGATAAAATCATGGTTATAATTGGCAGGTGTCTCCTGAGACCAAATGTTTTGGCGGAAGACGCTGGTTCATACCTTGTTTAGACTTATCCACATATACTCTGCTGCCTCTGAGGGCAAAGGATTGACTCCCTTAAGTAAGCAGGAAAGTGAGACATCAACAATAAACAGAAGCGGGGGACTTACCAGGCACTCAGCACAACGGACACAAAGTCTTGTCATGCATGGATCTTCCTCCTCCTGGTCAGTGCTGTAGAAAGAGGACAAGCCAAATTTGAATCGTCACTATCCTCAGCATAGTAGAGCAGTTAAAAGCACAGGTATTGAAATCAGACAGGTCTGGTTTTAGATTTCAGTTCTGCCATTCACTAGCTGGGTGACAGGAGACTGTTTCATCTAGGAGCCTGTTTCGTCATCTATGAAATGCATATAATACCACTTACCCTTAAAGCATTGTTGCTAGGACTAAATAAAAAAATAAACACATGTGAAACACATACCATAGTGCCTGGTACATAGTAAGTGCTCAATAAAAAGGAGTCAGAATCATTTCATGCCGGGCTCGGTGGCTCAGCCTATAATCCCGTGCCTTTGGAAGGCTGAGGTGAGTGGATTGCCTGAGCCCGCGGGTTCGAGACCCGCCTGGGCAGGTGAGACCTCATCTCTACAATAAATCAAAAAATTAGCCAGGCATGGTAGTGCGCGCCTGTAGTTCCAGCTACTTGGAAGGCTAAGGTGGAAGGATTGCCGGAGCCCAGCAGGTCGAGGTTGTGGTGGCCAGGAGCGGCCACTGCACTCCAGTCTGGGCGACAGTGAGACTCCAACTCAAAAAAAAAAGAATCATTTCATTCAGAAATGCACTGAGCACCAACAACATCTGAGCATTTCTAGGCTGGAGAGAAAGAGATCGATAAAACTTGCATCTATGCAGAGCTCACCATCTCAAAGAGGGGAGAGACCTGTTAAAATTTAATAAGTACATGATAAGACAATATGACTAGTGTTTTAACAGAGTTCAGGTCAAACTGTTGTGGCAGCAAAGATCAGGGAGTAGCTAATTCTCTCCCTGGAGGACTCAGGGGAACTATTTCAGCTGGGTCTTGGAGGATAAGAGCGTTTCCAGGCAAACAAGGGAGGGAAGGAAGGCATTGGGGGGGTGGTGGTGGTGGTGTAAGATGTGAATAAGTACAGTATATTTGGGGGGAAATATAAGTCCACTGAAGCTGGAACGTTAGGTGAATGAGAAGAAATGTCAGAAAACAATGTGACTTAAGTGAGATCATAAAGGGTTTTATATACTATGCTTATAAATAGACATTAGTTTTTTATTTTATTTTAAAGATGTGGGGTACAATTCAGGATAAGGTATATAAGTGGTCAATGCACAAGTGAAGTTTGGGTCTCCCACTGGTCCTCACTTTGCCTGGTTCAGGATCAGGTACTCTTATTGTTATTATGTGCCCCTGGCATTAGGATTTTTACCAAGAGTTCTTTACCTTCTTTGGGCCAAAGATTCCTTATAAAGGGCACAGGACATTATCTCTCCATTAAATAAATGTATATACACAAATACACATACAGAGAGAGAAAGAAAATTTTGGACCTTCTCAATATATGACTCTCCTTCCCAGGTTAAGAACCCCTGATATAGACAAGAGAGAACCAACACATGTTGTATATACATTTTTGTTACAATTTTCTTTTAGTACATTTATTTTTAAGGAATATACTGGATCACGCCAGGCAGAATGATGTTTAATAAATCCTTTCGGCCAGGCTTGGTCGCTCAGCCTGTAATCCCAGCACTTTGGGAGGCCAAGGCAAGTGGATTGCCTGAGTCCATGGGTTTGAGACCAACCTGGGCAACTTGGTGAGACCTCGTCTCTACAATTAAAAAAAAAAAAAAAATTAGCTGGGCTTGGTAGCATGTGCCTGTAGTTCCAGCTACTTGGAAGACTGAGGTGGAAGGATGTTGGAGCCCAGCAAGTTGATGCTGGGGTGGCCATGAGTACACCACTGCACTCCAGCCTGGGCAACAGAGTGAGACTCCAACTCAAAAAAATAAAATAAAATAAAATAAATCCTTTCAATAACCATTTAGCTCCTCTTCAGAACATATGCTGATCAAGAATAGATCTTGCTTATTCAAACAGTTCTTGCCACCCACAACTACACTTAAACAATGATCAGGCATTTTCTATCAGGAGATATCAGTCAGTGACAAAAAACAAGGAGAAGAGGAAATAACTGACTTGGAATTTCCTTTGAATTTTGAAAGAATAAAATCTCTATTCCGAATTCATGTATAGAATCATGGCATTGTACAATCTGATTTCCGAAGCAGAAGACTAGGACCACACTATTAGTTCTTCCATCTCTCTCTGAATTAACATTCACAGGTTTCACTTTAAACCTTCTTTTTGGTGCTCCTCAGCAGGACTATTCTCACTCAAAATAAATTTCTGCAGCAGAAGTAAACTTGGTCTGAAAGGAAGGTGGGCATGGGTGTTGGGGTCTGGGTACTGCGTAAAAGCAAGGATCCGAGGAGAAATGGGCTCCCTGCCCCAGACTTACTCATCCGAAACCTCAATGGATGACTTCTTATAGCCAGACTTGCTCCGCTTCCTCAGCCTGGCAGCTTTCCTTCCCATTCTCACCAGCAGCAGGACAACTACCACTGCTGAGGGCAGGAAGACAAGGATGGAAAGGAGGGATACCGAGGACAACATGATGCCAAAACCTAGAAGTAGAAAAGAAGATGAACGAGAGAGACGTGCAAAAATGCCTCCAATGACATGAGCTAGGTTCTCCTTTTGCTCTTATGTTCTTTCTGATCACAAAAGGAATACATTCATTGTGGAAAATGTAGAAAATAACTAAAAGTATAAGGAAGACTAAAAATCTATTCAAAATCCTACAACCTAGAAATTACACCATGCAATCTTCATTCAGAGGGTATTGGGTGTGGGTGTATACAGGGGGTATATTTTTTGAAATAAGGATAATATTTTACATATTATTGCTAACCTCCTTTTTTACTTACTGTATAATAAAAATTTAATAATCCCTTCCAGCTGTGATGTTTCACGACTGCATAGCATTCTACCATGTGGAATAATGTATTGTATCATTCCTCTAATGCTGGACATTTGAGTTGTTTCAAATTCTTTGAATCTACAAGTCATGTTAAGATAGCCATCCTTGTACATAAATCTCCACATTTAGCTCTATCTCTTTAAGATTAAATTTGCAATGAAATTACTGGATCAAAGGATATATACTTTTAAGGTACCTGACTCATACTATCAAACTGTCTTCTAGAAAAACAGTATCAGTTTCTATTCCTGCCAGCAGTATGACTGTGTCCATGTCTTTAAAACCTATGAGTTATTATCTTAAAGAAGGAGAAAGAAGAGGAAGAGGAGGAAGAAAAAGAGGAGGGGATGGGAGGGGAGGAAAGGGAGGGAGAGAGGAAGACTTTAAAAAGACTTGAGAAGCAATAAAACATCTATAATGAACCATAATGTATCTCTAAATCTTTGGTTCAAATCCAGTTGAGAACTAGAATGACCAGTTAATCATCACCAGGGAATAATGCAGAAAAAAAGATCAGTCCTTAACAGACTCTTCTTCTGTTTCACACTAAAAAGAAACTTCTGCTCTTTGCAGCATAAAAGAAATACACTACCTCCCATCATTAGAGGGGGGATCCTTGCAAGACACAGGCAAGAACACTGTCTCATAACTGGTAGTATAAACATATTAGGGAAACTGGAGTGACTTCTATTTCACAGAAATAACAATCCTACACTTACTCATGTACTCCATACATTCCACAATACCTTTGGTCACCTAAATTGTTAAAATGAAAAAAGGATAATGGAGAAATTATGGCAATACTTGAAGAGAACATTAAGATTTCAAAATAAAAATAAAAAATCCATTCTATCAGACATATCAAGATGGCAGAAAAATTACTTTGACTCAATGAGTGAATTGCCCAGCTGGCTTACAAAGATAGATAGTTTTACTTATCATTACACTCTTCAGAGAGCACCAGGGCAGTCACAGAGCACTGTGGAAGAAGGTTGGTGGCAATTAGCTTACCCCGTTCTGTGACTGTTAGCTCTGTCATGGGAATATTATGGTGCACATCTGGGGGATTCTTCACAGCACAGCTGAATGTCCCATTGTCCTTTATGGTAGGGTTGCTTATGCTTATGGATGCATCCCCTTTGTATACATTTCCAACCCAGGAAATTCGATCCCGAAATATGCCTGCTGTGGTTGGGTACTGGAAAGACTGATAATGAAAAATCTAAGAAAGCAACACCATGAGAGAAAAAGTTAATTTGAAAAATGCAATGAAAATGTAAAGCTAAGTAGATCCAAAATAAAATACAACTGTATGATGGATTTTTTTTTCCAGTTGAGCAACTTTTTAGTGCTTTTTCTCATCTTCAACCTACAGGTAAAAAGATAAGTCAACAAAACTGACCAGAAAAGGGCCTGGTGAGAGAATCCTGGGATTCTAACACTTGAATCTCTCCTAGATTCTCCCTAAAGTCCAAAGCAATAGTTCTCAACCACAGGAAACTTCACCTTCCAGGGGACATTTGGTGATAACTGGAGACATTTTTGATTGTCATAACTGGGGAAATGGGCTACTGGCATCCAGTAGGTAAAGGCTACAGAGGCTGTTAAATGTCTTACAATTTACAGGACACTCCCACACAGTAAAGCACCATCTGGCTCAAGATGTTAACAGTGCCCAAACTGGGAAACCTTGCTTTAAAGTAACATCTAATATTTGTATAGCACTCTATAGTTTGCAAATGGCTTCCACACCTCTACTCACTTGAACTTCATAGCAACACTGAACTACATGAGGCAGGTATAATTATTCTAAATTTATAGAAAGAGAAACAAAGCCCAAACCAAAAAATTATGAGCAAGTTATTCAAAAGCATACAACTAGTAAGTGACAAAATGGAGATGTTGTTTATTCTAAAAATCCTCAGATGGTTGTAATAAAATTCAACCTCTGTCAAGTTATCTACCTTGGCAATTTACAGAAATCCCACATCAGATGCATGATAAGTACTCAATGAATGTATGTTGAATTAAGACGATGCCACTTTAAACTCGGTGATCAGATACTTCATCACCAAAAGCACCTAATTATATTAATACCTTGAGGCAGCCCAGGCAGGTACTGTAGTATTTTGTATAACACAATATGACTTCTCTCTTTTATGCAAGATATAGTCCTTTCCTCTTTTTTGTTTACTTAGTACCTTCCCACTTATGAACTGAGTGTTTACAACCACTGAATTGCCCAATTTTGAAAAGTAACTTGCCAGAGAAGATGCTGAATCACTCATTTGTTTATTTGTTTATGCATTCCTTCAACAAAGGACATTGGTCCTTTGTTGAAGGAATGTGTTAAGCAAAAGGATATTATGGGAGCCCCACAGGCACAGTCCCTACTGTCACAGAACTCACAGAACTTACATTCTCGCAGTAAAGCCAGCTAATAAGAAATAATGTATGTGATGAATTTTTCAAAGGGGGAGATAAATAATGCCCACCACTGATTATCAGCATCATTGTAAATGAGTTTGAAACTCTTTATCGTCAAAACAAGGCCTGCTACGCATCTTCAAGATTAATCAAGCCTGTAAGTTCCATGTTAAAATCATGATACACCAATCCTTGCTAACTGATTAATCTGAGAGAATCCTGACTGACTAACCATGTAACTGCAACACCATGTTATATGACTTTAATTCCAACTTGGGTAAGTTTGCTGGTTTTCTGACCAGCCTCACAGGGAGCGGCACTAGAAGAGAACTGCTGTTTGCATTTAAGATTTCTGTCCCGAGAGGCTTTCCATGGCTTCTCTGTCCTACTTCTGACCAGGGAAGCAGAGCCAAATCAGGCCAGCCATAGTTTCCTGACCACTCAGAATCCAGTGAACTGTTCCAAGTCTAAAGAAAAAGGTAGCTTCCTTCACTGGAGTCACCTACCTTGCCTCAAGCCATGTGGCATTCCATAATGGCTCCTAAAACAGAATTCAAAGCTTATATATTAAACTCAAAGAGAAAATTTTTCCAATTGAAGAAACAGGATAGGCAGACAGCAGACATTCTCACTGTTGTCCTGCCCATTGTTCCCTTCACAACGTATCTTTAATAAATCTACCTGTCTTAATTTTTAAAAAAAGAAAACAGGAAAAATAAATAAACAATACTTTCAAAAATACAATATTACATACAGCTATGACAGCCAAATTCTTGAATAACATCTATCCTGAACTAAGGCTACTGCTGGAAGCATAAAGAGAAAGAATTTTTATAGCATTTTAATCTTCAGTTAGACACCCACAATGGGATTTGGACCATAAATGTGTTTTATATGTGTGACTAAAGTATATTGCTTCCAATATTGCAAGACCATCTGTCACCAACACAAGGTGCCACCATTTCCTTCAAAGTCAACTATATAAATCAATGCAGATGTTTACACACTGGGAGAAGGTGCCAAGATAAATCTACAGAGTACAGATATACAAAGTGATATATCCATTAAGACAACTTAATACAACAGAAAATGAGTAGCCTTAAGAGAAAGGGGGTCTATGACTGGGACCTATGGAATTTTTCTATTCAACAGTCCTAGAAGTACCCTTTTAGTACATCAAATGTGAAAATGAAGCTATTAAACCATGCAAAAGGAAAAACACAGAGGAAATAAAATTAAACCACATTTCCTCTGAGTTTCTGACAATTTTTTGCCTACAGCTCATCTGCAAGATTCTTGCATGGAAGAATAAAAAGCCCTACATGACCAAATGAATGTCACATAGGGCAAGAGCTCAACTCTTCTATTTTAATAGAAGCCCACTTTCTACTCTAAGATGAGAGGGCCTCATGTGTGCCTGTAACTTACAATAAACAGATTTCAAAACTGTTAACCACAGGAGACTTAAACTTTGTAAAAAGCATACACTTACTGATTCTGTGCGACTGCTGCTGGGAGGGCGATACGTCCAGTCTATGGTGAGCTTGTCAGTGACTTCTGAACTAGACTTGAAGGTGCATCTCAACTTGATCTTTTCTCCAACATAACCTCGGACATGGGCATCTGCCTTAATCTCCAAGGAAAGGACGATATAAACACCTAATCAAAGCCAAACATTTAAAATGCATTCATTTGGGTCAAATATATAGAAGTGAGTGAATATTAGAGAGACGCTATTTATCATTTTTAGGGCTCTCATCAAAAAGTCAGAGCAAGCCGGCTTGGTGGTTCAGCCTGTAATCCCGTGCCTTGGGAGGCTGAAGTGAGTGAATTGCCTGAGCCCGCGGGTTCGAGACCCGCCTGGGCAACTTGGTGAGACCTCATCTCTACAATAAATCAAAAGATTAGCTGGGCGTGGTAGCACGCGCCTGTAGTTCCAGCTACTGGGAAGGCTGAAGTGGAAGGATCACCGGAGCCCAGCAGGTTGAGGCTGCAGTGGCCGGGAGCAGCCACTGCACTCCAGTCTGGGCGACAGAGTGAGACTCCAACACATACACACACACAAAAAGTCAGAGCAATAAATGTCTTCTTAGGCCAGCCCACAGGAACAAGGAGCTGATATCTGCATTAATCAGAGAGAGTATTTTTTAATCATTTTGTAATCTTAAACCATAGACTGGGGTCAGGTGCAACGGCTCACATCTGTAATCCCAGCACTTTGGGAGGTTAAGGTGGGAGGACTACTTGAGCCCAGCTCGAAATCAACCTAGGCCTCAACTCTACACAAAAATCAAAAATTAACTGGATGTGGTAGTACATACCTGTAATCTCAGCTACTCAGGAGGCTGAGGCAGAAGGATCGCCTGAACCCAGGAGGTCGAGGCTATAGTGAGCCATGATTGTGCCCCTATACTGTAGTAGTCTGGGCAACAGATGAGACCCTGACTCAAAAAAAAAAGTTTAAAAAGAATGTTTAAATCATAAACTGGTGAAAATGTAAAACTTGACCAAACCACCATTTTTCCACAATGCAGGTTTGTGGTTCAATCAAGTACAAATAGGTGGGTCTGCTCACAGTAGGCTAAAAGGCAATGTCCCCCATCCCTTCCCATTCTCCCCAAATACATACACACTCCAGGAATATAACAGCTTTTGTGGTCTAAGGGACTTACTCCAAGTGCAGCATGGTTGCAACATGAGGCTACCACTGCCTTGATCACCAGCAAAATGAGAATAGGAAATCAGAATGGAGAAATTTCTTTCAAAGAATTTTTTTTAACTGTCTCATGATTCTATCTAGCTTTTCCCTCTTTCTTAAAGCCAGTTAATGAATCACGCATCCACTAAAAGCAAATCATGGGGAGGAAAACAGAATAAGTGAATGCATTCTACAATGTAAAAATGAGATGCCATTTTTAATCCTTTGGGAGACACTCATTCTAAGACCATTCATATATCTAACTTTGACTCCATCTCCCTCAAAAGAGCTGCACTTTCTTATGACCAATGCCTTCTACTTCCACAGAACAGTAAGCTGAAATTTATATTCTACTAGGGAGCTATATTTTAGGAAATTAAGTCACCAGCACTTTGTTCTTCCTGCTTCCTCATCTACCTTAATAAGGTATGATTCTTCTGGTGGTCAAAGACAGACAGACCTGCAAAATTTCAAAAAAGAGCAAATCCATGCACTGTTCTGAAAACCAGTAGTCCCTCTGGTACCGACAGGATGTGTAGTGATTGATCACACAAATTCCTAAGTCAGAGGGTCTGAATTCAAATCCCAGTCCTACCACCTACTGGCTCTGCTGCCTTAGCAAGTGATGTACTTCTTTGGTTTCCTCACCCTCATGGGATTGATGAAAACAGTACTTACCTCAGAAGGACACTGTGAGGATTCAAAGAGTTAAAACACGTATAACACTGAGAACCCTACCTAACCCAGAGTAAGTGTTCAGCACAAGTCAGACAGCGTCATTCGTTACTCCTACCTCTTCAGTTCGACCTACACTCTTTCAATCTTTCCTATTCCAGGCAGTTGTGATTCATTAGTTCCACTGCCTTTACCTCTGCCAGCTTTGAATCATTTTTCCTGTTCCTCTCTAGACAATCTAGTATGTTCACATTCCTCTTAAAAGGAGGAGAACAAGACTGAGCTCACTAATAAGAACTCATAAGACTCTGACCCATCCCAAAGATGAGGATTATTTCTGGTTCATCGATAGCATCCTTTCTGATTTTGCCATGCTAAACTTGCTATGCCCTCTGTGCCTTTGTAAATGCTGTCCCTCTGTCTGAAAGTCCCCGTCTCTCAGTCCCCACTCTCTTAAGTCCTCACTCCTCCCTTCAGTGTGAGAAAATTCTTATCACTCAGGATCCTGCTCTCAAACTAAAAGGTGAAAATGAGTGGATAATCTATACTGCCCCATATTTCATTCCTTTATCCTAAAATGTAAGTATAGTACAGAGCTTTAAAGCATAGATTTAGAATTAGCCAGACTTGGACTGAGTTCTAGTTCATCTACTTTCTTTCTGTGAGACCTTGATCTCAGTTACCAAACCTGTTCAAGCTTCAATTTCCTCACTTAGTAAATGGAAATAATAACAAGATCTACTTCATTGGATTGCTGTGAACATCTACTACAATTAAAAAAGATGACACATGAAATGCTCAGCATTGCACCTGGAATAAAACTTTCAATACATGTTAGCTATTATTATTAGAATGAATATCTTCAAGAATGACCAATTGGGTTAAGGAATAAAATCCAAACAGCGACAATCTGGCCCCAAACTTCTGCCACTCTGCCTACCTATCCTTCCCAAACCCTTCACCATGTCTGGAATGTCCTGCCATTTCCCAAATATACTGTGTCCTTTCTCATGCCATTAGGTCTTTCTTAGAATATGTCTTTGTCTAGAAGGCTCTCTCCATCCTTACCTATCCTGTCTGGGTTGTTCCCTATCACACCATATCCCCAACACCCACATACCTTTAAATTCCAGCTCAAATATCAGCCCCCTTACGATGATTTCCCAAATTCCTTGATGCAGTCCATTGTTCCTTTTTCAATGTTCTCTGAACACTGAGTACATAACACTACTCAGGCACATATGCCATTGATTGCACCTGATTTATAAAGGCTATTTCTTTCATTAAATGCAAGCACCTTTGGGGAAAAAATTCAGAGGGAGGGGAGCAGGCAGAGAGAGACTGAGAGAAAGAGGTGGACAAGTTGCCAAAAATTCTAGTATAGTAACAAAGTGTGCTCAGTAGTCACCCCCTTTTATCACCTTTTTAACAGTATTTTCAACTCTTTTAGCTCCTCTACATTCCTATCTTTTCATTGCACCAATTCAGGAAAAGCTCAGTTCTAGATGGCCACTCCCAGACTAGACTAATATACCCTGAAGGAGAAAAACACATCTACACAGACAGTATCATAAGAAATTCATGTATTTCACCCAGAGATAAACCCTCAGTGAGGCCTGGCAAACCTTTAACTGGCCTTGGGTTAGACCCCTATCCATGCTTGCTCAAGTCCTTGTCATTCTCTCTGTCCTCTATGGAACGTCCAAACCCTTCATTCTCAGAAAAAAAAAAAATCACTTCTCACTTCTTCAAGAAACTTGAAGCCATACAAACTGCCCAGTCATACACATTCCTGAATCTGCACCCATTCTAACTTCCACTCTGAAAGGATATGATGTTCCTTTTCCGGTGAAAGGCCAGCTCTCTCTGCTCTGCCCTCAAAACATTCCCTCCAAGTCGTGCTTCAGCATTTAAAAAAAAGCAAACCCTCTGTACTGTCTTCGACCTCTTCCCCTCAGGAGGGGCTCTCTCTCCCCTCAGCCCCTAAACACACAGAAGTCTCTTCCATTCTTAAAGACACAGCAATTTTAAAAAAACCTTTAACCTTGTAATATGACTTCCAGTTACCAACTATTGCCCTCTCTTTCCCTTCTAAGCCAAGTTTGTAAAAGAGTGACCTACACCTGAGGTCTCCATTTTCTCCCTTTCTGTTTAATTTTGGACCCTACAATACAATCTGAACTCCACTACTACTGATAAAAGGCATCATGTGTCTTAAAATTACAAAACTCAAGGGATAAAAACATCAACAGATATTCTTCTATCCTTATTTTACTGAATTCCCTGCAGCAGTGACTGCTTGCTCCTTTAACATCTCTATCCCAAGGCTCATATGACAATACTCTCATTCATTCACTCATTCTTCAAAAATACACTTATTGAGCATCTGTTTTATGCCACCCTCTGGGATTGGGATTAAATTTGAGCAAAATAAATACCCATCTCTTGTATACTCGAAATACATTAATTAAGTAATCATAAAGACAAATGCATAATTACAGACTCTGATAACTACTATGAAGGAAGGACAAAGACAGTGGCTATGAGAATCGAGAACAAAGTGTGGGAGAGAGGAGAGTGGTTAATGAAAACCTCCCTGAAAGTTACTTTTGAGCTGAGATCTGGAGGAAGGGTAATAAGGTGTGGATAGGGAAGCATTCCAGGCATAGAATACAGAATATGCAAAGGTCCTGCACCAAGAAGGGGTTCAGTCAGCCAAGGAATTGGGGGGGGGGAGCAGTATGGCTGAAACACAGAGGGAGAGAGTAGAATAAGATATAGCTAGGAGGTAAAGAGGAACCAGATCAGGTATGACCTTAGAGATTTGGGTCCTTATCCTTAGGGTAATAGGAAGCCATGAGAAATACTTAAATGTGGGACTGAATAAGAAGTGATCTGATGAAATTTGCATTTTTAAAAGATCATTTTGGCCGGTGTGGTGGCTCCTACCTGTAATCCCAGCACTTCGGGAGGCAGAGGAGAGAGAATTGTGTTAGCCCAGGGACTTGAGACTAGCCCGGGCAACTTGGCAGGACCTCATTTCTACAACAAATTTTTTTTTTTTTTTTTTTTTTTTGAGTTGGAGTTTCACTCTGTCGCCCAGACTGGAGTGCAGTGGCCGCTCCCGGCCACTGCAACCTCGACCTGCTGGGCTCCGGCGATCCTTCCAGCTCAGCCTTCCAAGTAACTGGAACTACAGGTGCACTACCACGCCCGGCTGATTTTTTATTTATTGTAGAGATGAGGTCTTGCCAAGTTGCCCAGGCGGGTCTCGAACC
>CAUYQG010095619.1:0-12311 GCA_963574415.1 Tarsius wallacei
AACTCCAACGTGCAGAAAAGAAAAAAACAAACAACCCCATTATAAAATGGGCAAATGATATGAACAGACACTTCTCAAAGGAAGACATCCGAGCAGCCAACAGACACATGAAGAAGTGTTCAACCTCACTAATCATCAGGGTATATTCCCAGTAGGGGGATTGCGGGGTCATATGAGAGGTTGATGTTTAGAGCTTTCAGGAATCGCCACACTGCTTTCCACAGAGGTTGCACTAGTTTACTCTCCCACCAACAGTGTAGTAGTGTTTCCTTTTCTCCACATCCTCTCCAGCATCTGTTATTTTTTGAGTTATTGATAATTGCCATTCTGACTGGAGTTAAGAGGTATCTCAGTGTAGTTTTGATTTGCATCTCCTTGATGATTAGTGAGGTTGAACATTTCTTCATGTGTCTGTTGGCCGCTCAGATGTCTTCCTTTGGGAAGTGTCTGTTCATATGTTTTGCCCACTTTACAATGGTGTTGTTTGTTTGTTTTCTTTTCAGCACGTTTGAGTTCCTTGTAGATCCAAGATATTAGGTCTTTATCAGACCTGGAGCTGGCAAATGCTTTTTCCCAGTCTGTGGGTTGTTTCCCTGCTCTCTTGTTGGTTTCTTTGACTTTGTAGAAGCTTGTCAGTTTAATGAGGTCCCACTTGTCTATCTTATCTCTTATGGCCCATGGGTTTGGGTATTGCTCAGGAATTGGATGGCAGTTCCAATTTCCATAAGGGTGTGTCCTGCATTTTCTAAGGTTCTTATGGTTTGAGGTTTTACATTTAGGTCTCTGATCCAAATAGAGTTAATTTTTGTGTATGGGGATAGATAGGCGTTTTGTTTGAGTCTTCTGCATGTGGTCAGCCAGTTTTCCCAGCACCATTTACTGAATCGGTTCTCCTCTCCCCAGTGGTAGGTGATGGAAGTTTTGTCAAAGATGAGTTGGTTGAGAAATTGAGGTTTTGCTTCTGGAATCTCAATTCTATTCCTTTGATCTATATGCCTGTTCCTGTACCAATACCAAGCTGTTTTGATTACTGTAACTTTATAGTAAAGTTTGAAGTCTGGTAATGTGATACCTCCTGCTTTTTTTGTTGTTGTTTTGTTTTGTTTTGGGTTTTTTTGAGGATTGTTCTGGCTATTCTTAGTCGTTTGTGTTTCCATATGAATTCCGGTATTGTTTTTTCTTGGTCTGAGAAGAATGTGCTAGTAATTTAATGGGTATTGCATTATATCTGTAGGTAGGATGGACATTTTCACAATGTTGATTCTTCCAATCCATGAGCATGGGATATTTTTCCATTTGTTTCTGTCATCTTTGATTTCTTTGAGCAGTGTTTTGTAGTTTTCATTGTAATGGTCTTTCACATTTCTGGTTAGGAAGATGCCAAGGTATTTCATTTTTTTTGTAGCTATTGTGAATGGAATTGTGCTTTTTATTTGGGTTTCTGTTTGTTTACTGTTGGTGTACAGAAATGTGATTTTCTTTTGCACATTTATTTTATATCCTGAGACTTTGACAAAGTCCTTTATCAGTGTAAGGAGTTATTGACAGATTCTCTTGGGTTTTCAAGGTACACAATCATGTCATCTGCAAAGAGAGATAACTTGACTTCCTCTTTTACTATTTGGATACCCCTGATTGCCTTCTCTTCTCTGATTGCTGTAGCCAAGACTTCCAATATTATACTGAACAGGAGGGGTGAGAGTGGGCATCCTTGTCTTGTTCCAGTTTTCAGGGGAAATGGTTCCAATTTTTGTCCATTTAGGAGTATGCTGGCTGTGGGATTCATAGATGGCTTTAACTATTTTGAGGTATGTTCCACGTATGCCTAGATGTTCAAGGGTTTTTATCAAGAAGGGGTGCTGGATTTTATCAAAAGCTTTTTCTGCATATATATATATAATGATATAATCATGTGGTTTTTGCTTTGACATCTGTTGATGTATTTAATTACATTTTTGGTTTTATGAATTTTGAACCATCCTTGTATCCCAGGGATGAAGCCTACTTGGTCATGATGGATGATTTTTGACATTTGTTGGTGAATCCTGTTTGCTCGGATCTTTTTTGAGATTTTTAGCATCTATGTTCATCAAAGATATTGGCCTGTAGTTTTATTTCTTTGTTTGGTCTTTACCTGGCTTGGGTATCAATGTGATGTTAGCTTCGTAAAATAATTTTGGGAGAGTGCCATCTTTCTCATTCACCTGGAATACCTTCAGTAGGATTGATATCAGCTCCTCCTTAAATGTCTTGTAAAATTCTGCTGGAAAGCCATCTAGTCTAGGATGCTTTTTTTTTTGTAGGTAGTTTACTTATTATGGAGTCAATTTCCTTGATTATTATTGGTCTATTCAGGGTCTCAATTTCTTCTTGTTTCAATCTAGGCAGGTTGTGTTATGTCAGAAAGTCCTCCATTTCCTTAAGGTTTTCAAGTTTGTTTTCATAAAAATATACATAGTAGTGTCTAATGATCTTTTGTATTTCTTCAGGGTCAGATATGACTTCATCTCTTGTGTTTCTGATTGTGTTTATTTAGGCTTTTTCTCTCTTTTTCTTGGTCAGTCTAGCTAGGGGACTATCGATCTTGTTTATTCTTTCAAAGAACCAGCTTTTTGTTTCATTGATTTTTTGTATTATCTTTTTGTCTTCTATATCCCGGATTTGGGCTTTTATTTTGGTGATCTCGATTCTTCTGCTGAAGTTAGGGTTTTGGTGGTCTTGGTTTTCCAGCTTTCTCAGGTGGTTTGTTAGACTGTTAATTTGTGATCCTTCCATTTTCTTCATGTGCGTTTGTAGAGAGATGAATTCCCCTCTTACTACAGCTTTCATGGCATCCCAGAGATTTTGGTGAGATGTTTCTTCATTTTCATTTGTTTCCAGATATCTTTTAATCTCTGTTTTGATTTCATCATTGACCCAAGAGTTGTTTAGCATCATGCTGTTTAGTGTCCATTTCTTTGTGGGTTTGGGGGGGACCTTGTTGGTGTTGATGTTTATTTTTATTCCACTGTGGTCCAAGAAGGTGCATGGAAAAATTTTGGTCCTTTTAAATTTGCTTATGCTTGATTTATGGCCAAGTATGCGACAGCAGCCCAGACCGTCATGATGTCTTAGTAATGGCACTGGTGGCAGTGGTGGCTGAGCTCCCTTTGCAGAGCAGGCTACAGAAGATGGGAGCTGCTGCTCTTGGGAGAGAGCTAGGGTCTTTATGAATGTTCTCTTTCGCAGAGGGTCTCACAGACAATGCTGCCCTGTCACCATCTTGCCAGAAGCGAATATTTTCATACAAGGCTTTTTGTAGACATTTATTTTGTGTTTCATATATACACAGTATATAGAGAAAGAGAAGAGTTGCTCTCTTATAGGATAGGTACATCTAGCATTTCACAGATGGCTAAAGATGTTGAGTACCTTTTGGGCACATATAAATAAGCAAGTGTTCGGATGACTTAAAAACTTGTGTTGTTTTTATTATTGAGTTGAAGAAGTCATTTTTATAGTCTGACTTCAAGTCCTATGCCAGGTATATGTAATATATGGGGATGCCAAAAAATGTGTATTTATTTTATGTATGACTTTCACAGATGTGTAAACATTTTTTGGAATCCCTGATGACTCTATTCTAATATGTACATATATGCACACACACCATTTTATCCCAGTCTGGCTGATCAATTTATATTTTGATGAGTAGAAGTTTTGAATTTTGATAAAAATCATTTTTTTCTTTTATGATGTCTTAAGAAATCTTTTTCTATACCAAGATTGCAATTATATTTTTCCATGGTATCATTAAGAAGCTTAAAGTTTTAGCTTCTATGTTTAGGTCTATTATCTTTCTCAGATTAAATTTTGTATATAGTGTGAGGCACATGTCAAGCTTTTTTTTTTTTTTCTTTTCCATATAGACATGCAGTTATTCTAGCAAAATTTTTGGAAAAAAATTTCCCCACTTAATTTCTTATTGTCTATGTTGAAAACCAAATGATAACATATGTGTAAATCTATTTCTGAATTCTCTGTTCTTTTGACTGATCAATATATCTCTTCTTGCACTCACTCTATGTTGTCTTTATCATTGTAGCTTTAGAGTAAGTTAGAATCAAGCAGTGTTACTTGTCCAACTTTAATCTTTTTTTTTTAATAATTGTTTTCTTACATAAATTCTAGATTATGTGCTCCCACAAAAATTTTAGAATCAGTATTTCCATTACTGTTTCATTAAAAACCTGCTAGAATTGTGACTGGAATGGCAGTAAGTCTAGAGATCAATTTAGGAAGAATTGATATATCTTAACAATATTGAGGCTTCCTAATCAGGATGTGCTATGTCTTGCTATTTATCTATCTTCTTTAATTTTCCTCAATAAGGTTTTGTCATTTTTTTAAACTATAGAGGCCTTATATAGAACATTTTTGTTAAACTTTTTAATAGTATTTTTGATGTAGCTATACATGGTATTTTTCAATGTTGCTTTTCAGTGATTCATTGCCACTCTGTAAATGTACAACTAAATTTTGTGTTTAGATCTTGTATCCTGTGACTTTGCTAAAATCACTACTATTTTTGTATCTTTTTTCTTTATTTTAAAGATGTGGGCTACAGTTCAGGGTTAGGTATACAAATGTTCATTATCCAGATACCCCTGTTGATGAGGTTTGTCCCTCCCTCCCTTGACAGTTTCCCTCAACTGCCAATCCCCCACTCCTCTGGCAGTTTCCCACTGCTGCCAAGCCCACCCCTCCTATCCTGGCAGTTTCCCTCTATTGCCAATTCCTTTCTTATAGTATTATGATAATTGTTCAAGGTCCATTTACGAGTGAGAACATATGGTACTCTGTTCTTTGTTGCTGTGATAGATCACTGAGTCTGATAGACGCTAAATCTATCCAAGTTGCTGCAAAGTCCATGTTTGTCCTTCTTTATGGCTACATGACTAATTTTGTATCTTAAAGCAGATTTTTCTATATAAATAGTCATGTCTTCTGTAAACAGAGATCATTTCAGTCCTTCTTATTTATCTATTTGGAAACAGATGTTTATTTTCCATCAATTTTTTTTTCCACCTGACTTAGGAGCTTCTGGAGGAACAGCTTCAGTGGTTGCTTCAATGCATTGCTTTCTCATGGGCTGACCAACAGGATCTGCAGACCAGTCTTCTGTGGCAGGCTGAGCACTCGTCCTCAGTGGGGACCTGCTGAATGGGCACAGAGGGCACCTGCATGACTTCAGACCAGTCTGCACCCTCAGGCTGGGGAGCAGTACACTAAGGAGCTAAAGCAGCCCATTCACCCTGAAGTTTCTACCTGGTCACAGCTTTTTTCCAGCAGCCACTTGCTCTCCTTTTCAGTCTCTTCAGGATCTCTATACACATAGAGATCAGGCGCAACCTCCCTTGGGTGTTCATGAGAGATGGTTCCACACATGCATGGAACTTCCCAGAACAACCCCCACCACATGACACCCACTGAGTGAGCTATCTTGTTGATTCCTGAATGGCAACGTCCACAGAGGGCAGAGAAGACTCTGTGTTCCACAGAGCAATTGAGGCATAGAAGACACCTCTGGGAAAGACTGGTGTTTAGGACTGTGATCAGGAACCATCAGAAGATGGGGCTCCCAGAGGGCTGCCTGGATTTGGCTAGTGGAGTCCCAGGAGTGAAGTGGCCAGCTGTAGGAGTGTTCTATTGGCAGCAGTAAATTTCAGCTCAGCTCTCTGGCCAGTATTCCTGAACTGATGTCAGCTGGCTTTTCAACAAAAACAATGTCATGGACTGCTGAAGGTTTCTCCCAGATCCTCTTCAGATCTGGGATGTAGATTCCATTAGCTTTGTTTTTGTCGATGGACTGTTCCACTTGGAAGTTAACGTTGGTGCCACCTAAGTGGGCTCCTGTTGCAAGGAGCTTGAGGACATTCTCTTTCTTCATAGTACATCAAGGTCTGGACATGGTGAAAGTTTATCTTTAAGTTATGATGGGAATCCAGAACATTTTGCTTGGAGCCCTCTCTAGGTAGTGTGGACAGGCTCATTCCTTCCTTTTAAATTTTTGTCTTTGTTCTTTTAGTCTTGCCTCATTGCACTAAGACCTCCAGTATGATATTGAAGAATAGTATGTGTGTGGTGGGGGTGCAGTGGACACTGTGCCTTTTCTCAATCTTAGGGTGACTGTTAAGTATTTTGCTGTTGAGTGTAATGTGACCTCTAGGGCTTTAGTAGATCTTTCTTAAAATGAGTGAGTTTTCTCATATTCCTAATGTGTTGTGCATTTTTGTGATGATAGGTGTTGAATTTGGCAAATGCTTTTTCTGCAACTATTGAGATGTTTCTATGATTCTCTCCAACACTTTTTTCTTTCATGTAGTAAATTACATTAATCAATTGCTTTCCCAATGCTAAGTCAATGTTACATTCCTGGGGGGTGGGGAATCTCACTTGGTCATAAAATATTGTTTTTATGTATTCCTACTTTCTTTTTTTTTGATCCTGATTTTGTTAATTTCTACCTGTCAAGGAATTTATTCTTTTCTTTTCTTTTCTTTCTTTTTTTAGTTGGAGTCTTACTCTGTCACCCAGGCTGGAGTGCAGTGGCATGCTCACAGCCACTGCAGTCTCTACCTGCTAGGCTCAGGTGAGCCTTCTGCCTCAGTCTTCTCAGTAACTGGAACTACAGGCATGCACCATTATGCCTGGATAATTTTTTAATTTATTGTAGAGATGAGGTCTAGAGATGAAGTTTAAAAGATCTAGGATACCACAATTTGCCAGGTTGGTCTCTAACTTGTGAGCTCAGGCAATCCTCCCACCTTTGCCTCTCAGAGTACTGGGATTATATGCATGAGCCACCATACCAAGCCTGGAATTTATTATT
Organism: Tarsius wallacei; assembly: GCA_963574415.1. Taxonomy (NCBI): domain Eukaryota; kingdom Metazoa; phylum Chordata; class Mammalia; order Primates; family Tarsiidae; genus Tarsius; species Tarsius wallacei. The sequence continues at coordinate 6,872 of CAUYQG010095619.1, forward strand.
TTCATCTAAATTTTTTAATTGTGTGGTACACATTTCTTCACGGTATTTCTTTATTGTCCTTTCCTGTCTGTAGGGTCTATAATTATGTCACCTCTTTCATTCCTAATATTGGTAGCTTGTATTTTCCTTCCTTTTTTCCTTGAATTTTCTTGTTTGGGGAATATTTATTTTATTCATTTTTTTGAAAGAACCAACTTCTGGCTATGTTGAATTTTCTCTTTTGATTGATTGATTCTCATTGAATCAATACTGATTGATTTCAACTCAATACTGCGTTCTTGTTTCTACTTATTTTGATATAACTGATAGTTTCGGTTTGACTCTTACCCAGTTTCTCCAGATAATAGCATTTTATAATATTATGGTACATTTGTTAATACTAAGAAACAAAAATTGGTACATTAGTAACTAAACCCCATATTCAATATTTAATTTACCCTTCTTTGCCAGTTTCTTGAAGAAGAAGCTTAGACCATTGATTTGCAACCTTTATACTTTTCTCAAAAGCACTTACAGGTTCAAATTTCTCTCTAACCACTATATTAGCCAGAGTCCCCAAATTTAATACGTTATGATTTCATTATCATTTAGTTCAAAATATTTTATTTTCTCTCTTGAAATTTCTTCTTTGAGCCAGGGGATATTTGTACCTGTATTGCTTACTTTCCAAAAATTTGGAGATTTAAAAAGTCTGTTTTTTTAAGCTGGGCTCGGTGGCTCAGCCTGTAATCCCACACCTTTGGGAGGCTGAGGTGAGTGGATTGCCTGAGCCTGCGGGTTCGAGACCTGCCTGGGCAGGCGAGACCTCATCTCTACAATAAATCAAAAAATTAGCCGGGCATGGTAGCGCGTGCCTGTAGTTCCAGCTACTTGGAAGGCTGAGGCGGAAGGATCGCCGGAGCCCAGCAGGTCGAGGCTGCGGTGGCCGGGAGCAGCCACTGCACTCCAGTGGGGGCGACAGAGTGAGACTCCAACTCAAAAAAAAAAAACAAAAAGTGAATCCCCCCAAGCTAAGCGTCTGCCCAGTGTCTGCACGGGTCCAACAGAGATCCAGCATTGACGGGCTTCCCTCGGATAACAGCATAAGATGTCCTGTGGTGCCCTCTGGGGCTGTTGCGATGGTTCAGGGTGCCTCAGCACACATTTTGGGAATCACAGGCTTAGGGCCACTTCTCGGTCTTCAGTGGCAAGGAGACTGGAGCGTGAGGATGGATAAGTCTTCAAGACTCAGGGCCTTATATATGCTCATGAGAAATGGTTCATCCAGAAAAGTGTATGGTATTACCCCATGGGATTCATATCTCCTACCACCTTTTAGCATGAAATGTTGGTCTTAATTTAGGGAGTGATAGAAAGCCATTGAGGCCAGGGGTAGTGGCTCATGCTTGTAATGCCACACTTTGGGAGACTGAGGTGGGAGGATCATTTGAGTCCAAAAAGCATTGAATTTGTATGTTTTCTCCAAGTTTTCCACCTGAGGGATACCAAGTCCATAGCCCTGAAGTGCTACCAGCCAAGTTCTGAGAATGTATCTTGGCGAGCTGGATAGATTCGTAGGTGGTTTCAAGGCTCGCTGGTTCTGAGCATGGGTTTGGAGGCTGATGATTCAGGTTCAGGCAGGGCGAGCCGGGTAACCCTCTGTCTCTCAGGTTCCCCTTCATAAGATGGCAAGTCCATGAAAGACGATACGGCTGAAGAAGCACTCGCTAAATGTGACTGTCACAACTATCGGGTGTGTGGCACCTGGAACCATAAAACAGAAGATGAAAGTTTCCATTTTAGAGTGGACTCCACCCGGAGGGATGTCTGCACCCCCGTAGGAAAGCTTTGGATCTGGGTGCACTGTGCCCCCTGGCACAACTGGTTCAGGTGTGCCAAGTGCAGTGCCGCTTCCCTGTGTGCTTTCCAGAAGCTTCTAAATGCGGCAGGCGCTACCCAAGTATTACCTTGGGGTTTTAGTTTGAGTCTTATTGATTTCTGCGTAAGTGCTAAGAATAGTGCCAGAATTATCTACCAGATGAAAAAACTAGTCGAGGAAGGCCGGGGCGGGGGGGAGGGGGCTTGGCAGTGCCCACAACTGGTCCTGTCAGCTCAGCATTCATCCCTGGCCGACACTTGAGCAGTGAGAACTCAATCCATGGTGGAGATTGCATTAGTGAGAGAAGAGAGGAGGAATGTGGGATCACCTGTCAACTGACACTGTGGACTGTAAAGTCCCTAAGTTCTGGAGTCCTGAATGCAATGTTATTTCCTAGAAGGGAGAAGAGAATTAAGCATACCATCCTGACTTGCAAATGATCCACAGAGCAGAGTGGTCAGTCCAGTCCCCCTACCAGGAACCCGTCCCTTCTTCAGACTTCTTGTCAGCAGAGTCTGATGGGAGCTGGGGGTGGAGCTACGTGGAGGGATGTGGGGGAGATGGAATTTCTACCGGCTGTGACTTCAGACATGGAGGAAGGTGCATGGTTTCGGAATAGCTCAGGCATATTTACTGCAGATTCCAGAACAGGGCTGTTCCTGCTCCCCCCCACAATCTAAAAGTTACTGCTTAAAGTTTTCCATATCTATTAAACTGCTGCCCTAAGCTCACCAATATCTGCCAATGAGTACCCATCAGTTGTCCTCAGTTTTGGGGTGAGGAAATTCAATCAAAAACTTTTAGCAGCCAGGCGAAGTGGCTCGAGCCTATAATCCCAGCACTTGGTGAGACCGAGGCGGGAGGATTGCTTGAACTCAGGAGTTCGAGACCAACCTAGGCAATGTAGAGACCTCATCTCTACAAAAAATGCTTGCGAGACCTCATCTCTACAATAAATCCAAAAAAAAAAAAAAATAGCCGGGTGTGGTAGCGCACGCCTATAGTTCCAGCTACTTGAAAGGCTGAGGCAGAAGGATCGCCAGAGCCCAGCAGGTCGAGGCTGTGGTGGCGGGAGTGGCCACTGCACTCCAGTCTGGCGACTGAGTGAGACTCCAACTCAAAAAAAAAAAAATGCAAAAATTAGCTGGGCATAGTGGCACACACTGGTAGTCTCAGTTACTCGGGAGGCTGAGGCGGAAGGATCACCTGAGCCCAGGAGGTTGAGGCTACGGTGAGCCAGGATCACACCACTGCACTCCAGCCTGGGCAGCCTGAGACCCTGACTCAAAAAAAAAAAAAAAAGCTTTTAGCATGTAGTCAGAATCATTTTTGCTGACAACTCTCATCCCTGAAGCATGTTAGAATCACCTAGGCAACAATCCAAATATTTGAGGATGAGGCCTTGGCAATTATTTTTAATCCCTCAGGTGCATATTAAGTACGGTGAAGCTTAAGAACCAGTGAGTTACATGGAAGGAACAGAGTTTTGATTTGGGTCAGGGACAAAGTGGGGGGCGCAGTAGGTAATTTGAGATAAGCCCTGGGTGAGATGGGCTTTGGGGAACTGACCACGGGTCACCCCCTGTGTGTTTGCTGACACTTCACATTTACAGTACCTTCCCAGGTGTGATACCACTGGTGGTATCACGACAGAACCTTCTAGAAGGTCTGTAGTTTGATATGTTTCCTTCCACCTGGACTGAGAACCCCTGATAGTTTTTAGGGTAGGGATCTCCTGGCAGTTGATTTACAAGAGCAGGCCCTTGTGAGTGCCATTTTTCTGATGCCGGACGTGTGAGAGATGTTTCTACACTGACAGCCAATCTTTCCACATCAGCTGTATCCTTCCACACCCAATGAGTCAATTCAGTTCTGACATAAGCCATCCAGAGTTAGTGTAGACGCCACAGGTGAAGAACTCAGTCCCACAAGACTGTCCCCACTTCTGTCACCAGTCATAAATCCCAGGGGCCACCCATGGGTCTCAGCAACCTGCTATAAACTCAGAGGTCCTCACACCCTCCTCCTCAGGTCTGATGACTTGCTAGATTTAAAGGGCAAGCTGTATGGGGGTGGGGTGGTGTATCCAAGTCCTTTTGGGTACGTCAACTGGTTACCTTCCCAGCACCTTGACCCAGCTGGAAGCTCTCTGAATCTTGTTGTTCAAGAGTTGTTTTTTTGTGGGGTTTTGTGTGTGGTTTTCTTTTTTTTGTTTGAGTCAGAGTCTCACTCTGTCACTCAGGCTGGAATGCAGTGGCACAATCACAGCTACCGCTGCCTTGACCTGCTGCTGGCCTCAGGTGATCCTTCTGCCTTAGTCTTCCAAGTAGCTCAGTCTTCTGAGCAGCTGGGACTGCAGGCATGTGCCACCATGCCCAGCTAATTTTTTGATTTATTGTAGAGGCAAAGTCTCACCACGTTGCCCAGGCTGGTCTCGGACTCCTGGGCTCAGACAATCCTCTCGCCTCAGCCTCCCAAAGTGCTGGGATTATAGGAGTGAGCCCCACCACGCCTGGCTGTTCAAGAGTTTTTATAACACTAACGCCAGACTCTCTTCTCCCTGGAAGTCAGTGGGTGGGGCCAAAAGTTACCTAATCACGTGGTCTTTTTGGTGCTCAACCCCATCTTGAGGCCAAGTAAGGACCCTAAGTCACCATTAGCAGAAACTCAGGTGTGGTTGAAAGGGGCTCATGAATAACAAAAGATGTTCCCATCAGGAAAAGGATTTTGTGTCAGGAACCAGGAACAAAGACTACATATGAGGGTGCCAAAAAATATATATACACATTTTAAGAGATGCTACCTATGTGTTGCTCTTTGAAGTTGAGTTGAATTATGGTAGCAACGTGTGGTGTGACATTCACTCAAAAGATGGTGTTAATCAAATGAATGCTGGTGTCACCATATGACAGGCAGGACAATATTACCATTTTGTTTTGTTTTGTTTTGAGTTGGAGTCTCGCTCCGTCGCCCAGACTGGAGTGCAGTGGCACGCTCCTGTCCACCGCAGCCTCGACCTGCTGGGCTCCGGCGATCCTTCCGCCCCAGCTTTCCGAGTAGCCGGAACTACAGGCGCGCGCTACCACGCCCGGCTAATTTTTTGATTTATTTGTAGAGATGAGGTCTCGCCTGCCCAGGCGGGTCTCGAACCCGCAGGCTCAGGCAATCCACTCACCTCAGCCTCCCAAGGCGCGGGATTACAGGCTGAGACCGAGCCCGGCTTGAGGGTTCATTCTTAAAGAGACCTGGCCTCTCCCTCAAACAACATGTTCTAAGTTTGTGAACCACCTTATCTCTGTGAACTGGGTGAGAAAGTAAGAATTATTACTATGGCTGTTTGAATCTACCCACCATAACTATAATTTTCTACCCATCATAATTAAAATTTTGCCAATTGCATGGATCTATGCTATCTAGTATGGTAGCTACTAGTCACTTGAAATGTGGGTAGTCCTGATTGAGATGTGCTTACATGGAAAATACACATTGGATTTCAAAGATCTGGTACAAATAAATCATGTAAAATATCTCAATAATGTTTTATATTGGTTACATGTTGAAATGATAGCACTTTAGATATGA